>CALNHX010005889.1:0-99177 GCA_940337035.1 Agriotes lineatus | reverse complement strand
TAAAATCAATATATATATATAAGCGTTTACAGGCCTTTTAGGCCCATTGCTTTGTGAAGAGTTTCCACCTCTTCCTGTCTCTTGCAATCTCTTTGCAGTTTCTGATACCTTTTTCTTGTAGGTCTTTCCAGACCGCTTCTCTCCATTGGTCTACCCTTCTTCCTTTTTCCTTCCGGTATTTTCCAGCCAATATTTTTTACAGCTCTGTTATTATCCATCCTCTCCATGTGTCCAAGCCACTGCCGTCTTCGGGCTTTTATCACTTGGGTTATGGAGGCTTCGTCTTAGCCATATATCGTCCACTTTTCTTCCACCATAGATCTTTCGTAGAATCTTTCTTTCCCACCTTTCTAGTTTTTGCTGGTTTTTCATTGTCATTGTCCACGTCTCACAGCCGTACATCAAGGTTGGTCTGATTATACTCTTGTATAATCGTATCTTTACTTTACGTGAGATGTCATTGGATCTAAGCAGTGTATTCAAACCATATACGCTTCTATTACTTTTAGCGATCCTTAGATTAATTTCTGTTTCTTCGTCACCCTTATTGTCTATGAGGGCCCCTAGGTATATATATTCTTCTACTTCTTCAAATACTACTTCTTCTCCACTTTTTATTTCTATCAACTTTTAAATAAGGAAAATGTGCAATTTTGTTTGATACTGTTTTTTGTGAAATTGTAATTTGCAAGTAAATATTAAATAGCGTGATACTAATGAATTGTCGGATTATAGTTTTCTCTAACATGAATAGTATTTCGTGGGGAAAATTTTTAAAACTTCTTTATTTCTATCCCTTGGAAATTTTTCAGAGTTTGCTAATTTTATGACTTGAAAATGATCCAAGTTCATTTTCAGTGCATTAACGAAGGTTAGTAAATTGTAACTTCTGTACATGTTTTGCTTTGTTTTCTGTGTCTACAGATCGTTAATAAAATATTTATAAAATGGAAATCTTTTTAAAATAACTTTGATATTGGTGTTTTAAATTTCGCCTTATACCTCGCTGTTATGCAATACTCTAAAGTCTACGTACACCACGAATAAGACATGTTTCTGTATTTTAGTAGGTAATTATCTCTCAAAATTGAAGACAGTCTTCTTTTGATAATTTATACATTTTGATACATGGGTACTACTTATTTCGAACCGGCATGGCATGCTTAATTGAGATATTTGATAAATAAATAATATTTTAAGAGATTCGCAAAACTGTTTGAAATTTTGAAAAATCAATTTACAATATCTTGTTTTAAAGTGTGCATTTTATTATAATACAATTGAAGCGTTTAATAATAATAATAGTTACTTTATTCAACAGGTAAAAAAAACCCAGTTACAGAATAAAGATAAATACATAAGAAAACCAAATTAAAATTATAATTGTAATGCAATGGCATAAAGGTGCTTATTAAGCTTAGTTTTAAACTGACAAAATCCCAGCCCAAATATATCCAATTCGTTACAAAACTGGTTGTACGTGTAACACATGGTAATCAGCGGACTACAAAAATGATAATTAGTTCTCGGATTGCCATACGAGAAAGATTCATTGTTACGTGTGTTAATACAAGGTACACGTATATTTAATTTGGCTAACAATTCCGGTGTAGAAGTTAGATTATTTACTATTTTAAACAAAAACAAAGTGATTAATTGAACTCTTCTTAATTTTAGAGAAGAAAATGAGAATACAGATAATAATTCAGAGTAGCTACCGTCAAATTTTGATCCATTGACACGCCAATACACATATTTAAGAATTTTTTTCTGAATTGTTTCAATTTTTTTAACTTGATAATTATAATACGGGTTCCATATAATAACACAATACTCGAGTTTAGATCTGACGTAACTGTTAAATAAATTCAATAAGGTTTTTGAGTTCAAAAAATCCTGAGTATTTCTAAAAAGAAATCCCAGACTCCGATTGGCATTTAATATTAACGTGTCCACATGGTCATTGAAAGACAATTTATTATCGTAAGTTACCCCAAGGTCCGTAAAGGTTGATACTCTTTTAATCGGTATAGAACCCAAAGTATATTCAAAATGTATAACATCCTGCTTTCTAGAATAAGTCATAGTAAAGCATTTTTTACTATTAAAAAGTAATTTGTTTTTAATTGACCATTCATAAATTGCATTAACATCAGCTTGTACTCGTTCAAAGTCTACAACATTGTTGCTAGTTTTAAAAATTTTCAAGTCATCTGCATATAATAGAACTTCAGAGTAATTTACACAATATGTTATATCATTTATAAAGATTAAAAAAAGTAACGGGCCTAAAATGGATCCTTGGGGAACTCCAGAGGTAGCAAAAAAGTACTCAGAATTTATACCATTAACATAAACATATTGTTGGCGGTTGGTTAAATAAGACCTAATTAAGTTAACAAATTTCTCATGAAGACCTACACCAACAAGCTTCTGCAGCAAAATAACATGATCAACACGATCAAAAGCCTTGGAAAAGTCCGTATAAATGACATCAACTTGACTTCTGCTTTCCAGTGCTTCCGATACATATTGAGTAAAACCTGTTAAATTAGTAAGAGTAGACCGTTGGCTAACAAAACCATGCTGCTTCAAAGAAATCTGATGCAAAACCTGCCGGTATAGGCTTCCATGAATTACAGACTCGAATACCTTGGCAAACACAGAAAGAAGTGCAATTGGACGGTAATTATCAATATGATTTAGTTTCCCAGATTTGAAAATTGGACATATTTTAGCTATTTTCCATTTCTCAGGAAAAATATTAGTTGATATACATAAATTGAAAATGATCATTAGTGGTTCAACAAAGAATTCCGCACAACCCTTAACAACACATGTGGGCACATTATCAGGTCCAAGTGATCTAGTGTTTTTTAATTTAGCAATACACATTTTGACCTCATTGTCCGTAATGTTGTTCAAGACTATGCTGTAATTATTAATATTACAAGTGCTATCAATTCCATGACTTGAGCTATCATTTGGAGAAAAATTGCTACTAAAAAATGTTCTAAAACCTTCAGCAACCATTTCATTCGTTCTTAAAATGCTATCTTGCGAAAACATCGGAACTGGTATGCCAGAGTTTTTCTTTTTATGTTTAATAAAGGTCCAGAAAGATTGAGGATCAATAGAGATGTTTTTTTCCACCTCATGAATGTAATTAGAGTAGGCGAGTTTAGCTTTTTGTTTAATCAAAGTTCTAAGTTCCTTAAATTTAGTTTCATATTGGGCACACTTAAGTCGTTGAAAAAGTTTTCTATATTTATTTTTTTGTTTAATTAACCTAATTATATCTCCGGTGAACCAGTTTGGATATTTCCTGTGAGATTTGGTTACCTTAGGAACAGTTTGATCAAAAATATTAAATATTACTTTATAAAATAAGTCAACTGCTTCATTTACATCAGAGCAATTGTTGAGGAAATTCCAATTTGTAGTACTAATAAGTTGATATATACCAAGAAAATCAGCTCTATTAAAATTATAGAATGTTTCCTTGTTAGGAGTCAAAATTTTATTCTTAGTAGCACCGTACTCATAATTTATAATCAATGGGGGGTGATGGAAATCCTCCGGTACAACGCTATCTTCACATCTCATAACTGTCACGTTATTTAGGTTAGTTACAACTAAATCTAAGATACGGGAATTGTGATTAACAATATCATTCAACTGATCAAAATTAACTAAAGAAGCAAAATTAACAAAATCCTTACACAGCGCAGACAAATCACAAAAATTGCACTTATTTATATAATACTGATAAACATCCGTTAAATTAAAATCACCAATTACAATTGATTGAGAATTAAAAATAAAAGGCAATGCAATAATACTATCGTAAATTAAGCAATAGTTTTCTGAATTAGTATGCGGGGGAATATATACAACAATAACATAAAAAGAAACATAATTGTTGACTGTAACTTTAACGCAAACCGAATCACAACTAACCACCGGGCATAAGAAAGGAATAAGCTCACATATGTAGTTGGTAGATACAGCTAAAAGCACTCCACCTCCATTGGCGCGACCAGTAGCAGTAATATCCCTATCCTTCCTAAAAACCACATAATTGTTGTCAAATAATTCACGATCACCTATAGAACTATTCAGATTCGTTTCCGTACAAGCTATCAAAGAATATTCGCGCAGGCAGGATTCCACAAACAGCTGCTTAGTTTTTGTCCTCAAGCCACGTACATTTTGGTAGTAAATAGACAACACTTTATGCGAAAGTACTCCACTAGAAACGCGACTAAGATTATGACGACCCTACGCGTTTAGTAAAGTATAAGATTTTATTTTTTTGTTAAAAATTTTAATAATAGCGAAAATCGTACGACACTCATTAATGGCCAATAGAAAAATTAGTTCACCAGCCGTAACCAAGACAACAACAAAATTTCTTGGAAATTTTTTGTAGGTAGACATTACTTCTTTTTAGGGTTTGTGTCGTTACGATTTTCTTACCGAATCTGCATTCGAGCATTAATTAATATCCGGGCAAATTAGAACGTTGTTGGAACGCACTCAAAAAATTTCCGGAAAAAATTAATGCTCTTATGAGATTATATGTGAAAATTTTGCAGCAGAACATCGGTGAAAATTTTTCATTATCATTTATTTTGACCGATTTCAATGTTGAAGTCTTATGAGCCTGTTTTCAACTAAAGATTTAAATTATATGACGATTTATTGTTCATCAAATTGGTACATGCAATCTCTCCATTAAATAATAATTTTTACAAATGTTAAAATTCGCCATTAAAACGTCTCCAAATTTCCTTCACTTAAAAAAGCAGACCTAGGAGACAGACGTGTCAAAATAGTCTTTTGCAATTAAACGGTTACATAATTTTTAAAACGATGACCTATTTAAATAGATTAATATTAATCGACCAAGCCACTATTTTCTTTTAAACTTAGCATAATTTATAGTTACACGTTGAATAAATACAATTAATTATAAATGAGTAACAGTTCGAAAGAGATCATCTCGTCTCTGATTTTTCCGACGTCATTACTTCTAGGTGCGGACATTTTACCTTCTGTTTTTAGGACAAACAAGGTCCATGCATAAAAAACCCAAATAGTTCAATGAACCTCATCCATACTCTTGAAAGATTATTAAAATTACTCTAATATTAGGATTCGTGTAGTAAAAATAATTAAGATATTTAAAAAATCGGCATATCTTGTACGTATGAAATTAAAGATATTTACAATGTTGACAGCGAAGTACGTATCGTAAGTATTTCATGTTTAACAGAGGAAGTAGAATGGGGAGATAGCTATTTTTTATCCTAGGGACTTGATGGGTGCGTCATCTGTACGTCATTTAAGACAAGGTGATATCCGGCATGGCCACTTTCCGGGAATTACCCGCTTCATTTCTTATGTCGACAATGTAGTGATGTTTCACCAAGGAATTAATTCAGCGTTTAGTTTAATATGTTGCCGACTATATTGTTTCCAGTTCTCGTTTATAGTTGAAAGCTCGGTGTTAAGTTAAAAATAATTGTAAATATTTATTGTTTCTTCATTGGATATTAGTTTTCATCATTTTATCTGCGACTTTGATGGAAGCTGAATTAAAAGGAATAAGAGCCCTCAAACCCGTTTTGTAAATTTAGTTTATGTTGCATCAGGCTATAACGGCTGGAAATATTTAAGATATCATAAATTACATTATTACAATGACTATCACCTTGTTTTACGGAGTCCATGAACGCCAGTTACGACATTTTCCAACGCACATTATGTAAACTAGAAAAAATTTATAGTCCATTCTTGGATGTCTAGACATTCGAATAGTATGGTAAAATTCAAGGAATTTTGTTTCTGGCCTACTGCTGCAATTATCCAACTGGTGACTAATAGTTAAATATATTGCAATAATTACGCTAATTACAATAAAAATAGCACTGTACAATTCTGCAGGACTACAAAATGGATTAAATTCTACAGTATGTCCCCGGATTGAGTTTACAAGGGAAAAAATGATTATTTTTGATTTTACGAAAAATTATTCAAGTAGAAAACGCTTTGAATGGTTTGTGAAAAAATAGTCGCTGTAATTTGCTACTAGCAAATAGTCAGTGTAATTTTGACGCTACTAGCAAATAGTCAGTGTAATTTTGATGCTATTGGTCGATTTGAAATTTTTTCTCATTACTACTGGCTGATAGGACTGCTTAAAAAATAATCACTACAATAATTGTTACAGAAAAAATTGTCGCTGAAATAAAGCTCCTCGAATTATTGTCACTAAAATAATCGTTTGATTGGTAGTTTATTTTTAAATTGAATAATGGCATTGGTTGATAATGACACCTGTTAAATTGTCATCACAATATTACATTTTCTAATGAGGTTACATTTTCTACAAATAAGGACTATCATGGCAACATGCTCGATACAGGAGTGACACTAATCCTAATTTTAGAAATTGGAATGAACGTCAGTATCTTGTTAAGGTAAATGTATGGTGTAGCATTTTTTACCATGGAATTATAGGTTCATATTTTGTTGATAATAATGTCAATCAACATACTATCGCAGTAAATAAATTCGGGTCAACTCTTAGCCCTCGTTAATCAAACTGAAAATTCATGAAAAAAGTATGACTTTCAAAACTAGTTGTACAATAGTAATTTGTTTGCCCCAAATGCATTCAGACCAAACAAAAAATGTCACATGTATGATTCCACTCTCGATATACAGGCACGCTAAGTGACATTAACAAAGCAAGAATAGTTACAAAATATTTTAAATATGGCTTGAATTTATTAACCCCGATAGTACATACTTTGATATGTTGGAAGCTTTTCTCAGTGGCGGTTTAGGTGATCTACCTTTTTCTTATCGGCGCGCAATGTATTTTCAACAAAACGGTTGTCCGACACATCATTCTTATATCTTATATTGTTGTTAACTGGCCAAATTAGAAATTTGGCGATAATTATTGAATCGGCAGAAATGGTCTAATTTTGTGATCGCTAAGGAGGTGACTTAACCATTTGACGTTGTGACGTTTAAAACAAATATTTTATACCCAATAAAGGGGAAATATTGAGAAATTCAGAGGGGAAATCCATAACTGCGTCTTTTAGACTTGAATTACCTGTTGAAAGAGGTTACTCGAATAATTTGATGTTAATAACAATAATAATTTATTGTTAGTTTATTAAAAGCTTTATTTAATTTTTTACTTTTTTTAAGACCACCTGTACTAATATTGTAGTTTTAATTACAGAATTGTTTGTTTCAAATCAAATATTTTCCTTTGGCTTTTTTATTGCAATACTCAGTCCGGAGACATACTGTAGGTATATTAACATGTAATATTAAAAAAGGTAATAACGGTTTACAGCATTCAAGATATAATTAACGAAAACAGTTGTATATGAGCTAACATAATCAAATTACTAAAACAAAAATAGTTAGTTGCGGTGTCGTTAGCGTATTTCCACATTTGTAGGCTCTCAAAGGAAACGATTTCTTTTATATTTATGTATTTAGATTATTTATTTATTTTGTAAACCCTAGTCAAAGTCCTAACAAATATAGACTACTTTCCGCAACTATGTTTTACTATATTTTATATAATTTAATAAAAATAATAGTATATTATACATCAAGGTAGCGAAGCGCAGTATTATAACCTGAGCGCATATTAGATACTGAGCGCGCAGCGCAAAGTATCTAAAGCGCGAAGGTTATAAGACGATTCGCTACCGTGGTGTATATACTATTTTTTGCACTACCAAACGGCTTAATACCTATATTCCCAACAAATTTCGAAAATATTTTAACTGTCAACCTGACAATACAGCTCTTTAAAACGTCAAAATTAAAATAGTCATATTTGGTAACTTAGCAATTTATTAGTTACCACGGTGAAAATTGTTTATTTTACTTTCTCTCCCTTGGTGGAGAAAATCAACTTCACGACCTAAAAATAGGCCAATAACGGTGCGTTCTGAGACTAGTAGTGCAAAAAATATTTTTTGATAAAATACCGATCTAATAAATTCTTTCCAAAATATGAAACTTACAAATTAAGGCGATAATTTAATGCATTTATCTGTAGCTTACTTTTTTTGTAAAATGATAGACTCATATTATCCATAATCTTCATAATCGAATGTGGAACTAACCATAACAATCAGATTATTTAGAGTTTGTATTTATTACTGGCCGTTCTGATAAACATTTAATAACATTCTAGTACTCTTAGTTAATAGTAGGCTTTAATTTTTTTTAAAAGGCGTTTATATTAGCTAAAATAGAGCAATAATGATGGGCATATTCAGATTATTTAGATTTTTTTATTAGTGTTTCGTTTTGCATTGCAGGTCTAACAATTTTTTATAAGCGTGCTTTGTTACATTTAATATATTTTTTATCTATTTCCTGCTAATAGTTAATTTATATCTAATGAAAATTATGTTATTCAAAAATTTTGCTTTACTCAGAACTTCTCTCGCAAGTGGATGTTGTGACACTAAATAATTTTAAAAATCGAATTAAACTAAGGGTAAAAATAACTTCATGTTTCTAATAATACTGAAATAATATAATAAAACACTTGGTAATGCAAATTACATCAATTTTTAAATAAAAAATATTACTAGTGATGGGATTCGAACTTCAGCGCCTGCAAACGAGCCTGCGCATTCAATTTTATTGTTCGCCGGCAGCCCACGGGCAAATTTCGTTTCGAATTTCTGCGCTGCAGCTACATTTGACATAACGCACTTATTTGTTGCTCCTTTTTGTCTCTGTATGTGTTGGGTCTCATTTTTGTATAAATTATTACTTTTATCTTTTTCTCAGTTAAAGCAAAAATAGACAACATTTTATTTTTTTATGGTGATCTCTTTGTATATATGACTGAACTATGGCTGTGTAGGCATCGGGTTACGTAATTGATTAGACATGACAAATTAATTTCAAATTGTTTTCATTTCTGACCAATGGCGTACCGTGATGTGTACACATTAACAGTTGATCTTTTCATAATACCCTAACCTTAATTTCCCTATGTCTGATAGGTACTCTGTTAGACATACTGTATATTCTGTTCCAGTTGTTTGTAGATATAGGTTGGCCATGATTTGTCTTTTTCAAGTTGGCGTTGGAAATTTTTAATTTATTAATTGATTGTAGGACTGTTTGGTTCTGCAAAATTGATTGATTGATGTTAGAGAGGACTTATTGTCTAATGTGATTTACACACATATATACAAAGTACATATCCCTCTTGTACTCTATTCAGAGTGATGTACAGTCGTGTGCAAATAAATCTGGGACAGTGTTTTTTTCACATGCAGATTCAGTTAAGAATTGAAGAATATCTCCATGGATTTCCTGCTATCAGAAAGAGTTACATTAAACTTTAACAGGTACTGAAACCCGTAAGAGGAAATCCATGGAAATATTCTTCAAATTCTTAACTGAATCTGCATGTGAAAAAAACACTGTCCCAGATTTACTTGCACACGACTGTACGTACATATAGGTAATTTAAATATGTAAATTAAGTTATATAATGGTAATACCTATCAAATTGCAATTTTATTTAGGTTGAATCAGCAATCAATATTATTGTAAAACAAGGGCAAAGCAATTTGAATACATCGTCTTCGGGCAAACATAGTAAATAAAACACGGCGTATGTTTGCACCTAAAGGTAAATTTTTAGAGAAAATAGCTTTTTATAAATTTGGACCAATTAGGTTTGAGTATTTTTGACTTATCCGCCAATGGATCTCGGTTTCAAGGCTACCCTGACGAGCCTAGATTATGGAATTCAGCTCTTAACGAAATTAAAGAAAGTAATTCAAATATCAACAAATGCAGCAGAATTATGCTTATTGTGACTTTTAGTACAATTATTGTCAATATTTTAAATTTAAATTTCAAACATAGTACAACTAGCAATGAAAGCGATACCTTTTTATGAGTTTGAAGTGCATCAATTAAACGAGCAAACACATCTGCTTTCATACGTTTGTACACGTTATTTTTTGCATAGTGGTATCTTGTAAATCGAAATTTGGTCGAAAAGGAATTCCGAATTTGCAACTACCAAATTGACAATTCTGAATGTCAATAAAATAGGTAAAAAAGCATAACTTTCTTTACGATACAACTTTCATGGACACTATACAAAAAAATCTGGTGTGATACACGCACACAACTTCTTTTTACAGTGATCTTATAATTAGCCAAAAATTTGATTTTAAATTTTTAAGAATTTGTAAAAAATTTTCAAAAATTACAAATTTTACAAAAACGGTACAAAATAGTGTTAGTTGAAGGGACAAATTTTCTCGAGAATATTAAGGTGAATTCAAAAATGTAATAATATACCGGGTGTTCTATTTAAAATAGGAGTTAATTCTAAAAATAGAAAAAAAAACAAAAGAAACCCATTTTAGAAGTATTCAACTGGAAAATCACCTATCTCATATCAATACACATTAAAAATGTAATAAAAATGTAAAGTTTAAAAAAATCGTTAGAGCCGTTTTTGAAAAAATCGAAAAAACTGAAAAATCACAAGAGTAAACACCTACTTCCGGTTATGCGATTTTCTTCAAAAGCTTGCTGTCGCAACTACGTAGTACACTTTAAACTTTACATTTTTAATGTTTATTGATGTGAGATAGGTGATTTTCCAGTTGAATACTTCTAAAATGTGTTTCTTTTGTTTTTTTTAAATTGTTTTTATTAACTCCTATTTTAAATAGAACACCCGGTATATTATTACATTTTTGAATTCAGCTTAAAATTTTAGAGAAAATTTGCCTCTTCAACTAACGCCCTATTTTGCACCGTTGTTGTAGAATTCATAATTTTTGAAAATTTTTGACAAATCAAAATCAGATTTTTGGCTAATTATAAGATCACTGTAAAAGGAAGTTGTGTGAGTGTATCACACTAGATTTTTCATTTTAGATCCGCACGTGCGATGTACAGGGCGTCAACGTTTGAAATTTAAAACTGATTATTTTTAATATGTGAGGTATTTAATAAGCTATCAATTTAAAATTGAGTACAGGGACATATAGTCTGTTTTTTTGCTTTATGATTCAGAGCAGGCTTTGCTTTTGCATTTTTGTAACAGTGTAGGTCGTTGGTTACAAAGAAAAAACACTAGTAATGTCAAAAACTTATTACAACTGTCAATGTGTTATAAGCACTATTCTACATAATGAAAGCTACAATTATTACTGAACCACTGACATTAAATAAGGTATTGCATTATTTAAAAAAAAAATTATTTAAACATGGTTGTTATCTAACTGTACAGAAACGCCATAAAATTTCTGTATGTTCTAATGTGAAATAGTTATTTTCATGACAAGCGTCGAAAGTAGCAAATATCGTGCGAGTGTTGATTAGACAAACGAGGGCGTAGCGAAGCGAAGCCCGAGTGGATCTAAAACATGAGCACAGATATTTGCACTTTCGGGCGAGTTATGAACACTATTTTTTAGACGACCACTCAAAGTAAATTCTATTTTTAAGAATTGTTTTTATTTCGTTTGCAAAATTGATCGTTATATTATTATTGGTACAATTATAAAAAATTAGAGCTTGTTGGAAGCAGAACAACGAATAAAGCAAAAGCGTCTGTATTATTTGAATCACGGTCAGCTTAATTGTGTGACAGTGTGATAAACGTCAAAGTGACGTTTGTCACACAATTAAGCAGGCCGTGATGTGAATAACTTTGTGCCGTTACGATATGACTAGCACGATATAATATCGTGCTAGTGTATGAAATTGTCAACTTTCTGTAGGTAGGCTGCTATCGCGATAATGTTACTTTCATACGTGGTCGTCTAAAAATATATTATTAAAACTTGCTGATGACTTTTGTTTGCAAATCTCTGTTGTAGAAGTTATTATTTATGCTAAACGTATAAGAGGGATTAACTGTTTTTTTTACATTGCCTAAAATGCCACCGTTCATACACTTATGATAGTACCATTGTCCGTGTCAAACAGTGTCACCCTGGTAAAAATCCTGATGTCCATCCTGCATGCAAAATAGTATATCTCTTTCCCTCTGTCTTAACTTTAGATGGATTACTTTTCAAGTCTGTGTCGTGGGTCTACCTATGCAGACTGGTTCCATTGCGAAATATCCAAAAATCGAACATACATTTTTCACTAGAATTTCGAAATTGTAAATATTTCTTTAAAGAAGTAATCTTCGCCGAATTCAATGATTCTTCTCACAAACCAATTTTCTTCCATTCACTATTTTGTATTTATATCCCATATTTTTTAATGTGTAGTATAATTTTGAACGAGTCCTGATATAATTTAGTTCCTCTCTTGCACATCGCAATAAATTATCCAAAGTAAAAAATCCAAAGTTTCTTAATATCCTCCCTGAAACTATAGACCTCCCAAGTTAATTTTTTTTTTCCTTTTTCATATTGTCATTAGGTTGCTGCTGGGGTTGTGATTTTGCTTCATTTAGAATATTAAACAAAATTGCATTCAAAATCTAGCATAATAACAAATTGTAAGAAATTTAATAATGGTTTAACACTTACATCAAAGATTTGATCAACTCTTCCAATGATGGCTGTTTTACTTAATTTACCATTGATATCTTTTATATTAGTAAAACAGCGTTTTATAGCCACTTTAGTTTGACTATTAATACTGCTTTGTCATGGCATTTTATTAAACGTTATTGAAGTGTCATCGTGACAATCTGGGGGGGACCTTGATTTTGACGTTAGGTATATTTTGTAACTAAACTGTTGTACACTGCTAAAATAATATAAATACAAGGCCTGCTCTGAGTCATAAAGCAAAAAAACAGACTATAAATAGCCACATCTTTTGGGAAACACAAAACGAAAACAACTGTCAAATAATCAAAATACGGGGGATGCAGTACCCACTGACCTCCCCTGTTTTTTAGTACCTACGCCAGTGACTTCCAAGCTATCTTTTTTGAGATAATCATGGATTTTGGATTATTTTTGTTCTTTTATCAAATTTTGGCTAGTCCTTTGTTTTTGGTATTGTTATACCTATTGAAAAATTGTACTTAATGTTTTATTCTAGTATTAGAAAATTATGAGATTAACGTAAGCTGCGTATCAAGGACCAGTACTTTTCAAGTTCTCGGTTTTATCAAAGTTTGAAGAGACAAAAATAATCCGAAATGCAGGATTATCTCAGAAAAAGATAGTTTGAAAGTCACTGGCGTAGGTACTAAAAAACAAGGGAGGTCAGTGGGTAGTGCACCCCCCGTATTTTGATTATTTGACAGTTGTCTTCGTTTTGTGTTTCTCAAAAGATGTGGCTATTTATGTTGAAGCTCTGTACCATATTTCAAATTGATTATGTGATTAACGGATTGACCTCCTTTTTACGGACATCCTGTACATATAACGCTGAAGACAAGTTAATTACTTGATGGTAGAAATTAAGTTAGATTTTGTCACGCGTTTGTTATTTAACGATAATAATAATTTCACTCTCGTATAGGCAAGCACTGTGTCATACTTATTTTTGAAGCACAGATCTACCTACCAGAAGTCTAATAATATTGTGTTTGTTTTTCGCTTGATAAGGAAATCAATTATTTCTTGTTTCAAGTAACATTCTGGAACATCTTGTTAATACTGTAACACCATAGATTTAAAAAATCTTCCAAAGTGTTTACACTACCATATATACTAGTTGCAGAGTAGTTATTTAGACCACAAGTGTTAGAAGTGCAACTTTTTTTCGCAAGTGTGAAAAATAAGCACGTTAACACGAGTTGTCTATAAGATTTTTTAAAATTTCATTAAATATTCAAATCTAACAGGGAGGTGATCCATCATGCTGATAGTGGAGGTGTCTTAATTAGAAGCAATAAAACGCAGTAGTCTTCTCCACGTACATGTACGTGGAGAAGACTACTGCGTTTTATTGCTTCTAATTCAAATCTAAGCCTATTATATTTTGTACAGAATTTTATTTGCCTTCATTTTAGTCAAGTGCGTTGGTCAGTTCTGGTAACTAAGGAAACGTCTATTTAACATCGTCCATTCCTAAATTAAAAGCACTGAAATTAATTTAAAAAAGCCTACTTTTTAAAATAAAATTTAAAAAATTTCTTTATTTTATTTCCGTATATATCTACCTACGAGGAACGTTTGATACCTAAGGTACTTGGCTATGTTTATTTTTTGAAGTTTAAAACTTATTTGCAAAGTATTGGAAGATCTAATTCACTCCGTGAAAAAAGTGGCACTTCACCACTCACTGAAATTAATTTAAAAAAGCCTACTTTTTTAAATAAAATTTAAAAAATGTCTTTATTTTATTTCTCTATATATCTACCTACGAGGAACGTTTGATACCTAAGGTACTTGGCTATGTTTATTTTTTGAAGTTTAAAAATTATTTGCGAAGTATTGGAAGATGTAATTTTTTTGCTGTTGTGCATTACGAAGCTTGACTTATGGTACCCATAACGATCGAACTTCGAGCGGTAATAAATTTGTGGATAAAGGAGAAGAAGAGGATTTTATTGGGAGAATTCTAACGGGGGATGAAACGTGAATTCATCATTTTGACTATGACAGTAAACAAGAATACATGCAATGGAAACACAAACACTCTTCAACACCAAAGGAATTTCAGGTTCAATCATCTGCGGGCTAAGTGATGGCCACGCTCTTATGGGGCTGTGAAGGAATTTTGCTTATAGAGGAGGTACCCCATAAGCCTACTGTAAAAGCGGTTTATTACAGCGAACTTTGAAAAAAGGGGAAACTGCTTTTGCATGACAATGCACCTGTGAACACAGCTGCAGTTGTTAACGATTCGATGAACGATTTAGATTGTACTGTCAACCTGCGACTATTCCCTTTTTAGGCATTTGAAAAAAGCTACGTGGACAAAGATTTTATGATGACAAAGCAAGGAGATTATATTGCAAAATAAATACAGCTGCAAAGGTAATTTTATCGCTTATCCAAGCCTCCTCGTATCTATAGGAAGTTATATTTCTTAAGAACCAATCACAGGATGTTCCAAAGTGTAGTTGATTTAATAAGAAGCAGGATTTATTTTTTTTAAATTACTATTCACTATTCAATAAAGTATAGGATTCATTTGTAATAAACCATTTGTAATCAAATACAATAATGCCATTTTAGCCAGATCAAAGATACCTTGAAAAAATTATATTAATTCATACATAACGAGTAGTGCCAAGTGTCAATAACACCTGAGTGTATTTAACGTAGTGCTAGTTTTTATAATCTAACTGTTCAATGTTTCTTAATCGGCTAATTAATCAAGTAAATATTCTGACAAGACAACTTCCTGAAAATTTACATAGATCTATAACAAAAAAACTAAGAACTTCCCCAGTAATACTGATTGGTGGAAACGATTCTAGTTAATGACTCTGAGAACATAAGCAACACACCTTTCTAAATTACAAGAAAGGAATGACACAGTCGTATAAATAGTTAAGAACGATAATATTAATAGAATCACGGAAATAAGAGAAATGGCATGCAGACATCCGGGTCCCCCGTCCTTGCCAAGACAACTTGTCTGTCAAACACTTGTAAAAAATCTCCACTTTGCCAAGAAGTTTCCTTTTTCCTTCCTCCCGTGCAACTTACACCGTTTGTCCGACAAGGACGGAGGTAGCTGGGCTTGGGCTTAATCGAACTGGTTTAATCGGCGATTGGTTAAGAAATTGTGGGCTCCCACGTGTCTTTGTTTTGGATTGATCAAAAGTTGTGTTATTACTGTAGTTTACTGTTTGTTGCGGGAAACACAAATCTGAAATTGCAGCTAATCATGAGCTTGATCGAAAATACGTAATAGGAGATTTCGATTTATTTTTAACAGATATAACTTATACTAGAAAAATATTTATAAGTAAGTGAGAGGTAAACTTGAATTGGTAATTACCATGTAATTTAGAACATTTATCTATTTTCAGATATGGTTTGCCCAACACAAATGTGTTTTTTGTGTTTGTCGCTGCTGCTGCTGGTAGATGCTAACCCCATTGGTAGGTTATTTTGTAGTTCCTATTGTTCTTAGTAGCATTCATATCAATCAAATGACAAATCTTTATTTCAAATATGGCAAACATTCAATCGACTCGATTGGAAATGTTTGTGTTTTAAAGTAAGATTTCGGTGTAAATGTACTTAATTAAAATGGCAAATGTAAAAATCAGATTATAATTTATTTTTATATTTACTTTTTTTATTTTTTAGCATTTCTGACCATACTAACTTCGCAGAAATTGCATTTTACCAAAAGATGCATTTTTGTATCATGTTTAAAAATATTTCCCCACTTTCCATTTTCAGAAAGAAATTTACTTCAATTCTGTAATAACTTCTTAAGTGTTCTTGCATGATTGCTATTTCAATATTTTTTAAATTAACAATTTTAGCTTATTATTCATTTTAGGTGTCTGTATTCGAAATTGTGCACAGTGTAAAAAGATGTTCGGCCCATACTTTGAAGGACAGTTGTGCGCAGACGCTTGTGTCAAATTCAAAGGGAAAATGATTCCGGATTGTGAAGATATCACCTCGATAGCACCGTTTTTAAATAAGTTCGAATGAATTTACAGTTACCCTTGACGATTACACAGACGACTGGCGTTAAACTATTTATACGCTTATTTTAACATTCAGTATTTTTTAAAGTACACATGTTTTATTATAATCGTATTGTGCGTTTTATCAGGGATTTTGTTGCTATAAATTGTATAAGTACCTTTCCATTTATTTACCTGTGATGATATATGTAAGATGTTATGATAATAAAATTGCAAGCAACTTAGCAATGGTGTAATTTATTTATTACAGTTTGTCGATAAAAATTGACATACAACAGATTGCATTCGCATTTGGGATTTGTTTCGCTATGTTTAATTAACAGCTGAGTAGTAGATAGTGAAAGCGTTTAATTTCGTATTTCAACACACGAAACAAGTTTCTGTGAATATATCAATTCGATTTTATTTGCAGTTGAGCTAGAAACCTACTTCGGGTTGTATCGCAACCTAAATCGAAGCCGTTTCGTATCTCGATTAAACGACGAATTGTGTTATTCTGGCGAGGTTCAACTTAATATGTTACATTTTGAAAACTACTACTTAAAAGAACGAATCATAATATTATAAACCGAATGTGGGTTGAATTTTGTATAAATAAATTCAGAGTAGTTGATACCGAGTTGGTGTACTTTATGCAACTCACACCTCAGCTACGTAAGAACTAGCCATTACATTTCGGATATGAACCTTAGTATTGTTCAAATGGATACAATTTGTTGAGTAATAATTAAAATTATATTTATTTTAGAGAGAAAGGAAAAAAATTAATGTGTATTACTTAGTTGGTCTGGAAAATATATAAATACCTTGATTCGAATCCAAGAGGAGTTCTATGTGCATCAAATGTACACAATTCATTCACTAGTTATTTATAAAGGAACCTCAATTCGAATTTATTTTAATTTCAGATAAGCAACTTGTCTGCGAGAGGTTTCCTATAAATCCATTTTCTGTACTGACCAAGAGACTGAATAAAAAGGGAAATTATGTAAATTAGCATTTCAGAACTCATTAAAGACGTTATTAGTCACCCTTTAAGTATTTCATTGTTCTTGTATGGAAGACAATAACATTCCATTAACCTAGTAGTTGAACATGATGGCTTTTAAACTTTTAGCTAAAATGTATTTAAAAATATTCTAGAAATGGAAGCGTCGCCATCGTTAATCAAACTGCCAATACATGAAAAAAGTATGACTCTCAAAACTAGTTGTACAAATAACTATTATCAGGGTGTCTGGTATTCAAAATGACTGCAGCTTCCCGAAATGTTTTATAGTTATCTCTAACAATTAAAACAATCTCAATTTTATCCTCAAGACTCAATTTCACCGGAATTTTTAGTTAAATTATATAAATTAATAAATTCAAACTGACGTTTTGACAGGTCACGGAACAGAGTTTATCTGCATAAGATGTTTTCTTTTGATTTCTAAATTGTCAATGGGAGACCATGTGGCTAGATGGATTGTATTGCGGCATATGTACCGTTGCGGCCAACTCAAAGTGCACGGCAGATTTTTAGCTTGTAATACGATATTCTAATCATAGACGTCGAGTTTTGACGTTTACGTTTGTCATCAACTGTCATAGAACTGAAAACTCGGAAAATTCCCAGGCATTTGTCAGAAGCAGAGAAAATGCGAGCTATCGCAAAACTGGAAGAGAACTGGTCGCTGAGTCGAGTCGCAACAGATTTGCATGTGAGCAAGAGCTGCACTTTCAAATTAAACATCGTTGGCAGCAGAGACTTCTGCAAGAAAAGTTTTTTTAACACCAGAGAACAAAGAATTTGCAACCGACTATTTGAATGAGATCAACGACTTTTGGAACACAACTGTTTTTTCGGATGAAAAGGTATTTCAATCATTTACCAATTGACGATTAAGGGTGTGTAGACCACAAAATTCAAGATTTAAAGAGCAATATTATATTCAACCCTTAAGGAGTAGTGGACGATTCTCTGTAAACGTATGGGGATGGATCAATGCTCACGGCTCTGGGGCATGCTATAGAATTAATGGTCGACTGAATGCTGAAAATTATCGCAACATTTTGCAAAATGTGATGCTGCCATCTGTAAGAGAGGTCTTTCCTAATCAATTTACTTTTCAACGGGCGAGATATTACCTAATTAATTAATTTTGTTTATGTTAACGTAATTGATAACATTATTTTCACAGGATAACTGTCCTGTGCATACAGCAGGGGTTGTTCATTGATGGTTTGATGAGAATAATATCAATTTATTACCATGGCCTGCAAGAAGTCCGGACTTGAATCCCATCGAAAATGTTTGGGGCTATTTAACTAAAAAATGTCGGACAGGACGTTTAGGCGCCGCAACTTTAGGCGCGGGGACAGTTATTAGTCGCCACATGAAGGAAATTCACATTATTCTTGATTTTAAATTTTTTTGTTAGGTAATTATTGCAGTCATTAATGTTGAAGAAAAATTCAAACCTTTATAAACAATATATATTCAGCTTTTTACGAGTCTTCTTCAGTGTTAAAGTTTTACATATTTACATAGTCAATTTACCTTTTAGCGATTACGGACAATTAGTTATTTACATTTTGTATATGGATAGTTTAACGTAGTGAAATTATATGGTGTGTATAATTCCACCACGTTAAACTATCCATATACAAAATGTAAATAACTTATTTTCCGCTGTCCACGCGCCTAAAGTTGCGGCGCCTAAACGTCCTAGACCGAAAAAATGTATACCAGGGATTTTGCACCAAACAAAACCAATGAATTATGGAAAAGAATAAGAAATGCTTGGAAGGAACTGAGAGAAGGATACAATATGGAAACATTGGTCAACTCTATGCGAAACAAACTGCAAAGCGTAGTAGCAATTGAATACTGATACATATTTATTAAATACATATTATTATATAGTTTGCTTACTTCTGAAACTTTGCTAAAATACAAACATTAAAAAAGTAATACCTATTCTTATAACCACAAGCAACGCCACTAGAGAAACCCCCATTTAATAAGCCGAAAAATCGCAAAAATAACCATAGTAACAAAAAACCGCGCACTTTGAGGTCCGTAACTGTACATGAGTCAAGACTTTACTTTTCAGTAATTTTGATTTTCCCTATATACTAGCAGCTCTTTTTGAAATGTGTTAAGTGATCATTGAAATCAAATTGAAACAGGATTTTTTGTAAAGAATAATTTTTTGAGAAATTCATAATAAGAAAGTTCCCCATTTGCAGAGAACTTTTTAGAAGACGCTGTATAGTATAAGCAGAACTTCGATAACCTAAGAGGGTGAGCTTATGTAACCATATAATTATTTATAGTGTCTTCATACTAAGTAGTTTCATTATTTGCATTATTCGCAAAATATATATTTATTTTAACAGTTTCTATTAAAGTTATCAATAAATGATTTGGGCGGCATGAATAAATTCAAAAATAAATTGCGCATTCAATATGAGTTAAAACTGACGACATTAATATCTATTTTTGCTAATTATTCTGAATCTAAACTGACGAATTCAATATCTTGTTAACATTACTATGTTTTTCACTCGCAATCATTTTCTCCGAAATATTACACCGGTTATGTTGGAAGTTTAGTACAGTTAATTTCCCTTTTTATGAAATATTTCTTAGAATAAGAATCCATTATTGATGTAAACAAATGATTAAAACTCAGTAAATGTCAAAATTTGAAAGAAAAAGAAATTATCGTCGTTGAAATAAAATATAAAAATATTACATATATAAATACCTTGATTTGAATCCAAAAGGAACTCTGCACTTACTATACACAATGCGGTCACTAATTGTATAAAAACAAACCGGAACTTATTTTAGTTTCAGCTAAGCAACTTGTCTCTTCTAAATCAATTTGTGTACTGACGAAGGCATGCAGCAAGTAGCTCAATTCCAGTAAATTTGCATTTCAGAACTCATTAGAGACGTTATTAGTCACCCTTTAAGTATTTCATTGTTCTTGTAACGAAAACAATAACATTCCAGATAGTACATCCCATAATATTTAGTACACATTTAATATATTAAATTACTACACCTTTTAAAATATGATTTTAAATTATAGGAATTTATTTTAAAGTGAACTATTATGTAGTTTGCAACTCATAAGAGCTTGAATAATGCTAGATGGCCAGCTTCTAAAATCCTCTATTTTATATAAAATTTCTTCATAGTATGTTGATTATTTGTGTTTTTCGGTTATAAATACAAAGGCAATAAGAAAAATAAAAAATAATAAATCACCAGGACCTGGAGAAATCGACCTCAAACTAATAAAATATAAATCCAAAAAACTAATGCGTATGATCAGAAGCATGTTCCAAATGTAATAAATGGCGAACAAATGCCCGAGGAATGGAAACACGCCTATTTAACTTCTATATTTAAGAAATGGGACAAAAGGAAATGCGAGAATTACAGAGGAATAAGTGTAATAGCGATGATGGGAAGAGTCTACGGGAAAGTAATAAAGAATAAACTAGAGAAAAGTATAGAGGGAAGAATTGGAGAAGAGCAAGCAGGTTTTACAGTCAGAAGATCGACCATAGACCACGTTACAACAACTTATAGAAAATAAAACAGACAAAAATATAGCAATACATCTCGCTTTGATTGATTTAAAAAAAAGCGTATGACACAGTCCAAGAAGCAAACTTTGGAAAGCCATGACAGAAATTTGACTACCACACAATCTGATAGAAGCCGTGAAAAACCTATATAGGAACAACAAAGTAGCAGTGAAAGTTGGATCGAAAATGACAAACAATTTTGAAACCACTCAAGGACTGTTACAAGCTGCTCCACTTCGCCGACACTTTTTAAAATATACCTTGAGCACACATTGAGAAAATGGAAACGAAAATACGAAGGAATGGGCGTGCTAGTTAGAAATGCACATTTATATACACTAAGTTAAAAGAAGGATATGCAAAAGCTGGACTAGAAATAAACTTTACGAAAACAGAATACATGGTAAGATCACAAGAAAAAGAAGGAGACCTTATAATCGATAAAGATACCAAAATAAAAGAAGTAGCAAAATTTAAATATCTAGGATATATTATAACAAAAAATACAAGAACGGAAGAGGAGATAAAAAAATAGGTTGGGACAAACACGAAACTGTATAAGACAACTACACCCAGTCATATGGGATAAGGATATTACAAGAAATGCAAAGGTCATGATATACAATACCATGGTACAAACCATTATGACATACGGAGCAGAGAATTGGATCATAAATAAAAGAAATCAAAGTAAAATAACAGCAGTGGAAATGGAATACTGGCGAAGATGCCGTGGAGTAACGAGACTGGACAGAATAAGGAATGAATGTACAAACAGATACACTGAACTACATAAAAGAGAAAAGACTTCAATGGTACGGACACGTCAGATGATGCAGCAATAGTAGATGGATAAATAGAATAAACTGCTCAAGGACAGGTCTAACGAGTAGCTTCAGAATGTGTAGTTCAAAACGTGACCACCGAGCTTCTGTAGATGGCGCCAAGTGGACAAACCGCCACTGTGCTACAATGCTTGGAAATTTTGCAAAGTGGAAAGCCAAAACCAAATAGCGCATGAAGGTGCTCGGGACCTTAGCAACAACTTTGCCCCCTTTCAAAATTTCGATATCTGTAGCCGTTCGAAAGTTACAGGCGATCCGGACGGACGGACGGACGGACGGACAAAACGTTCGCATAAGTACGCTGAAGCTACTAATAACGGACTGGAGCCCTATAGGTAGAAGAAAGAGAGGAAGACCAAGGAGGCCATGTATGGGCGAAGTGGATGAAGCAATGGAAAAGAGAAGCATTGGTGATGGGTAATGGAACAACAAAAAGGAATGGAGATTAAGGTTGAGAGATGGAAGGCGGTGACAAGCGTAAAAAATCCAGCATATACAGTGTGACCAGTAAAGTCCGCATCATATGGGATTTTTTTTATTAATAGCTTTTTTCGAAATTTGACTTTGGCATCAATTTGTGCTTCGATCGAGATGAAAATTAACCAAAAAAATAGCAGTCACGTCATTCGCATTATCTGTCAAATTTGATTTTTTTTCAAAAAAATTCAAAAGTGAGGTTATTTCTCAAAATATCGAAAAAAGTTATTAGAAAAAGTTTTTCTAAATGCAATTTTTAGCCCATATGCAAAATTTCAGCTGTATAAGATAATTTAGATTTTTTGCCCTTTTTTTTTAAATTGCACCACTGTTGCAAAGTAAGACTCAACGCAACCTACATAAAACTTCTTAGTTTTGACAATGCTTTATTCCAAACACATTTTCTTTAAAGTAGCGCCATATTAAATATGTGTTTTTCTACAAAATCCAAATAGGGCTATTAAAATTTGGTCACATGTGATGCAAAGTTTATTTGTTTTTGACCCTGTATAATGTAACTCCATAAAATAAATATTTTTGAAAACGCAGTTTGTGTCTAAAAATAATACACGTTATTTTATGAAGTTACATTATACAGGGTCAAAAACAAATAAACTTTGCATCACATGTGACCAAATTTTAATAGCCCTATTTGGATTTTGTAGAAAAACACATATTTAATATGGCGCTACTTTAAAGAAAATGTGTTTGGAATAAAGCATTGTCAAAACTAAGAAGTTTTATGTAGGTTGCGTTGAGTCTTACTTTGCAACAGTGGTGCAATTTAAAAAAAAAGGGCAAAAAATCTAAATTATCTTATACAGCTGAAATTTTGCATATGGGCTAAAAATTGCATTTAGAAAAACTTTTTCTAATAACTTTTTTCGATATTTTGAGAAATAACCTCACTTTTGAATTTTTTTGAAAAAAAATCAAATTGACAGATAATGCGAATGACGTGACTGCTATTTTTTTGGTTAATTTTCATCTCGATCAAAGCACAAATTGATGCCAAATTCAAATTTCGAAAAAAGCTATTAATAAAAAAAATCCCATATGATGCGGACTTTACTGGTCACACTGTATATATACAGTATGTCCCCGGATTGAGTTTACAATAAGTATGATTGACCAAAAATTTCCGAATTGGAATTTCATATTTTGGAATTCCGCCCTGCTTGGTGTGAAACTTTCGATTTTTTAAAGTCAAGTAGGCCTTGACAGGGAAGCGAAAACCATTTTATTTTCAGGTAAACTATCCGTTTTGTTCATGATACGGCAAAATTTAATTAAGAAAAGTTGTTGATAATGATAAATTATGGCCCTATACCAAATTTAAGAAAAATATGTCGACTTATAAAAAACTGTTATTTTTTAGAAAATTGTATTTTATTGTCAGGTAAACTGCTCTTTTTATTTATGATACGGCAAAATTGTATTAAGAAAAGTTGATCACAATGAGAAATTATGCTTTTATACAAAATTTCAGAAAGATCTTGTGACTTAGATAAAACCGTTATTTTTTAGATTAAACAAAAAATTGCATTTATTAAAAATGACGGTTTAATCTAAGTCGACAGAGCTTTCTGTTATAGGGCCATAATTTATTATTATGACAACTTTTCTTAATACAATTTTTCCGTATCATGAACAAAAAGGGTAGTTTACCTGACAATAAAAAACAATTTTATAAAAAATAACAGTTTTTTTATAAGTCAACAGATTTTTCTGAAATTTGGTATAGGGCTATAATTTATTATTATCAACAACTTTTCTTAATTAAACTTTGCCGTACCATAAACAAAAAGGGTAGTTTACCTGAAAATAAAATAGTTTTCGCTTCCCTGTCAAGGCCTACTTGTTTTTCAAAAACTGAAATTATTCTTAAAATTCGTTTCACACCAAGCAGGGCAGAATCCCAAAATATGAAATTCCAATTCGAACATTTTTGGTCAATCATACCTATTATAAGCTCAATCCGGGGACATACATATAAATACAACTTTAATTTTTTACTTTTGAATGACTAAGTTCTGTTTTCTTTTGGATAGTCTTACATTTGTTAAAATTATAGTCTATTCTAAAAAAATAGTTTTTCGGAAAAAGACTAGAAAACAATGAATGCTCCCAAATCGTATACCAGTTATGCTGGATATTGGCAAGTAAAACTAAAATGTATTTTGTTTTGATAAAATCAGAATCTATTACTGATGTAGGTAAATTAATAACACTGACTGTTTTAGTAATTTGTACTAGTTCGCACTTTGATTAACGAGGGCAAAGCACGAGTTAATCAAGCAAATGAATGAAAAAGGGACTTTCAAAATGTGTTGTACACGTAGTTTTTTTTTTGCATAGTGACCTCTTGTAATTTTAAATGCAGTCAAAAAGGACTTCGGAGTTTACAACAACTTGACATTTCAATAAAATAGTTAAAAAAAGTGTACCTTTTTCACGATCTTGCGTTAAAAAAAAGACGACGTTTATGATCACTATGTAAACAAAATGTAAACAGTAATTTGTACAACTAGTTTTCAAAGTCATACATGAATGAAAAAAGGACTTTCAAAACGTGTTGCGGTGTTGTACACGTAATTTTTTGCATAGCGATCTCTTGGTCGAAATTTAGTCGAAAAGGACTTCGGAATTGACAACTGTCAAATTGACATTTCAAGAAAATAGTTAAAAAAAGTGTATCTTTTGTCACGATTTTTGCTTTAAAAAAAAGTGAAACTTTCAATACGATTTTTCGTTAAAAAAAAGACGACTTTCACTATCACTATGCCATAAAGAATAATTGCTAACATTTTGCCATAGAAATAGAAGTTGCTGCTATTAAGTTATAAAATATACTAGAACGCGTTGGCAAGCCTACGTCTGGCCCTGCCAGCGTAAAGAAACGGTTAACAATAAAAATGTTTGCTTAAGCTGGTAGCCATCCCACGTCCGGCCCTGCCAGCGTTAACAATACAAATGCTTGCTGTTGACGGTCTCGCCACTTGTGCTTACGATCGCATGTGCGCGCGCCATTGCTTACGGTCGGACGAGCCGGCGGCCGGCGGCATCAGCTCTTATAATATAAGATTATGACAAATAAGTTGAAGAGGTTAAGTAGGAGAATGATAAGCAAGTGGAACAGTTATCTGAAAAATTCCAACAAAAGTGGAAGACCTATGGCAGTACACGAGACGCAACAGCGTCCGAGTGTTTGGCTTAGAGGAGAGCGATAATGAAGACCTCGAAGCTGTTTTGGTGAAGATATTCAAGCAAAAGCCAATCTAGTGATTGAACTGAATCATATCGACCGCTGCACCGTCTGGGTTCTCCGAAAATTAACAAACTACGCCCTATAATTATTAAATTTACAACCTACAAGTATCGCCTTGACGTTATCACAACTAGAAAGTATTTTGCCAAAACTGGTATTGTCGTTTTCGAAGACTTAACAAGCTGTACAAAGCTGCTATTGTAAGAATGTTTAAGAAGAAAATGTATTTCAAATAAAATATTTGCATGTGTTTTCATGATTCGTGATTAATGTTTAATGTTTATGACTTACAGGGAGTAACGTTTAGGATTGCAGTACATTTTATTGGCGTGTAATAAGCAAATTCTAACAATTAGCTACATTAACTACGAATTATGAGCGTGGCCATACATTGCGCTCATATTGTTGTCCCAGGGAATAAAACGGAACACTTGCAGGAACGTTGCCAGGTGTACTATCAGAATGTTAGGGGATTGAGGTCAAAAACAAATAAATTTATACACAAACATCACACTGTGAGTACGACGTTATAGTTATTACGGACACCTTGAATATAAGTTTTGATGATTCTGAAATTGTAGATAAAAACCTTTATAATTTATACCGCTAGGACAGAAATTCTAACTTAAGCCACAAATTATAGAGGTGGAGGTGCATTAATTGCACTTAAAAAAGGATATAATGTGACTAATGTTTTCATACAAGTTAATGAAAACTATGAGGCGCTTTTTGTTGAATTTAAGTATAAAAAATAAAACTACGTAGTTAATTAGGACATATGAGCATTTTTTCGCATTTTTTAGTGATCACTATATAACTGGCGAAGTAGTTATTTGCGGTGATTTTAATATTCCTGAAATTACAGGCCCAAAAATTGATGATATTAAAAGTTTTATAAGTGAACATGAGTTAACTTCCATTAACAATATTCACAATGTGTTTAATAAAATATTAGATTTAATTTTATGCAGTAACCCCACAATCATTGATAATGTTAGCAAACAGGATTGCCCAATTAAGGAAGGTAATATCACCCTGCATTAACATTTGAAATGAATATAAGTAAAAACAACAGCAGCTTTTAAAACAATCTAAACATAGTAAATGAATACAACTTTAAAAATGTGATTTCTTGCAACTATATTATGAACTTGATAATATTAGTTGGGAGTCAGTATGTATAGTTCACTTGATGTTAATCAATGTTTAGAAATTTTCTGTAAAGAAGTCTATAATGTATTTGAAAATGTTGTGCCTAGGCATTCAAAGAGCCATTTTACATATCCAAAATGGTCCAATAAAGAAATTCTAAATAGTTTAAAGTTAAAAAATTTCTACAGAAAACTCAAAATGACGCAATAGTACAAAAAAGAAAGGAAAAAGTTAACAAAAACAGCTTATAGAATTACATTATGGAAGTGGAATTTTTGTGGATGATAACATTAAAAACTTTTGGACGTTTGTTAAGTATTAGGAGGAATTGTACCTTGAATAACGTAAATGTTTCACACAGTGAAGCTTCGGAAGCTTATGCGAAGCATTTCTTATCGGTATATTCAGACCAACCGACACACTATCAAACGTCTGCGGTAAATGACACCATTGATTCCTGCGGCTCATTTATAATTGGTAGTATCAAACAGCTTTCAATGAATAGTACAGTAAAATTGTCGTTTTACCTTAAAATTTGGCCGCGGCGATTCCAAACTGCCGCCATCTTGAAAACATTTTGAAATAAGTTTTTCTCGCGATCCATATTAGTCGCACACGAAAAGTTGTGGAACAAAAAATGTTGAAAATAAAATTCTACACATTTTTGGCCATTGCCGCGATACCGAGAAGTTGGTATTTCGAACGGTAGAGGGCGACAAAGTTACCAAAAATTGTTTTTTTTTCGTGCGTGTAAAGCGATAAACCTTTTTCCCAGGTATTTCCCTGAACACTTGCTGTTCTAAAAGTGTTACAACATGCATTTCATTGCATTCTACGCCAGGGGCGTATCCAGCTCAAAACGGAAGGGGGGCAACTTTCTGAATTCAACCTCTTTCATGGGAGAGGGGGGTCTATGGGGAGGGGGTCCCCATGGGGGGGGGGTGCCATGCAATAATACACAATTAACAAAAAGAAGAACAGTCAACACCATTCATAAAAAAAATAGTTTTTGAACAATAGTTTGGGAGGATTAGATGCACTTTTTCTTCAAACTACAGCTTCCACTAATTGCTCCTTGTTTGCGAAAACACATTGACAATAATACTTAGCATGGCAAACCCATTTAACCTATTTGCACCAATAGTGTTTCTTAGCGATGTTCTTATTTGGCAAGGGAGCTAAATGAACGCTCTATAGTACTTGTTGTGCAGGGTTGTGAAAGCAATATCAATAGCGCCTTTCCAAATTGTAAAAAGTTGTAGGTACAAGACGTACTTTCATTCCATTCCTCCAAAGAAACATCTCTCATGTTACTCGGATGGAAATGTGTCAATAAAAATGCAGGCAATTTGTCTGCAGAAAATCTGACTTCTAAAGATTATATGATTTAATCCAAGTATAAGGAATTATTAGAGACCTCCAAAAGTCAGATGGATTTTCGGCTGAAGGGTTGTTTCTATACTTTTGTCGACCAGTAAGGTGAGTGTCGGTTATATCAACATTCAAATGCTTTGCAATGGCGCCTGCTTCTTCAAAACGGCAGCTGTGACATTCTCCGTATCTTTCCGATGATCTCTTAGCACGTCGAAAGTAGTTTTAATGTGCTGGTTGCCTTTGACTAGGTTAAATATTTTCAATTGAAGTGTATTTGCTACGAATTGCAGTATAGCGGAATACTTCGCAATTAATGCTACTGACACAACAAATTAAGATATACATGCCACTGCATGCATTTGATATGCATTTTTTCTTGTTGCTTCATTTCCCTGTTCAGCTAATGTCTTTACTGCATCAACAATATAAATGAAGTGACCCTTAAAAACAGGGATGCTCGTGTACTTCTCTGATCATCTTGTTTCACATAATTTAAGAATGTTAACAATAAGCTTGCGTTGTAAAACGGACTCGCGAAAAAATATGATTACCTTCTTGATAAGTTCCATCACAGGTCGAATTTCTGGGATAACGTTTAAGTTGTTTACGAGAAGGTTTAGCTTGTGCGAGGAGCAATGGAAGTACAAGGCTTTTTTGTGATTTTGCTTCAGAAACGCCTACAGACCCCTTTCTTTCCTAGAGATGGTGGAACATCCGTCGAAGCATAACCCCAAGCACGCCTCAGGGTCAAGTGTTTTAAGTTTGTCACAAAATCTTCAATGGCTTTGGAATTACTTATGAAATTAAGTCCTTCATGCTCTACAAAGGCTACACATTCTTCTTCGATTTCGTTATATTTTTTTCTATTTAATTTTAAATTTTATCCACCTTGCCCTCCCCTGGATACGCCCATGTTCTACGCATCAGTTCGGAGTAAAACTTCATGGAAAAACGGTTTGTTCTGTTCATACAAAATGCTCGTTTACTATTTTGTTTGCAAACAAGAAGTCGGCGGGGAGCAAAAACCTGTGACTGTGCGAGGTAGAAATTTTCTTATCAAGGCCAGTGTGATAAAGAGAAGATTCTGAGAACGAAAAGTATCTAAAAGATCCGAATATTATTGTTCGACTCTGCAAACCGATTTTTGGTAGAGTATATTCATGGTTAATATTATACAGGGACTCTAATTTTTGGTAGTGTCCCTGTATATAGGTTACTAAAAGAGTTGGGCAAACAACGGGATACCTTTTGATTGGTTTGGATCACTTTTTGCAAGGCATGTGTGATGAACGTACCGTTTTTACATATTTTGTAACATGTTACGACCGATAGTTGCACACATGCAAATCTAAATCATAATTAAATTGGACGTATATTCCTAATATACTCTGTTCACTATGGTCCCGGATTGTCAAAAATGACGTTTTATAGTAGCAATGTTGAATTTCTATTGGTTTTTTTGTTACTACTAGGTTGGACAACGCAAAAGCGTAATTTCGAAAATTTGGCTTTATGTTACCTGGCAACTTTTATTTATTTTTGCTTAAGTCAGTTCGAAATATAACCTATAATTTATAGTTTTGACATTAGTAGCTTTATTAATTGTTTCTAGTTACCCATAGCTTGACTTAAAAATATTAACCATGATATAAAGGATTGTTTTTAATTGGATTTTGACATTGACAATCCGGGACTATAGTGAATAGAGTATAGTCGGTTCTAGAGATCCTAAGAATGATCAATAGTCTGAAAACTCTCCCATCAAAGGCAAGTTAGCAAGGTTGGTTCTCATAACCTCTTTGTTCGACATATGTCAAATATCTAATTTAGATCAAAGATGTATGTCAACTCAGGCTGTTTGCCCAACTCTTAGAACAGAAAATAAACAGGAAGCCGCATTTGTAAGAAATCCGTGCGACCGCCTGTAAGAAATCCGTGCGACCGCCATGGGTTTTTAAAATGGCGGATGGTTGTTTCCTTTTGGCAGTGACGTATCATATCGAGAGGGTGCATGTGCAGCAAACAATTTCAACAGTTTTATTAAGTGCACTTTACACTATGTGGTTTATGACTACATGTGAGTTTGTGTGACTTCAGTCACTGTCTGTAATTTAAATTGCTTCCTCAGATTGTGTGATTTACAAATAATGACCCCATTATACGTTCCCTTCTATGCCCATGACTATTGTTGTGTACAAGTACGTATGACAAGTGACATGTTCAGAGAAATTATCTCTCTATTTGAAGTGAAAAGTAATATTAATACTTACTGATGGAATATAATGCCCAAAGTCCTGGTATTTGGGGTCTGAGAACAGCCAAAATTAGTCTCAAACTAACTAAAACCCACAACTGTCAAACCGGTATCACACCTCATTAGTCATACATGGGTTTTCAAAATGGCCGTTTCCGTCGCCTAGATGTTACAGCCAAGTTAAATGAAATGCGCCTTCCTGTCTATTTTCTGTTCTAAGGCCCAACTCTTAGGGCCGGTTGCAGAAAGCAATGTTAAGTCGGGTGTTAGCTAACGTCGCGTCAAAGTGAACAAAATCGCATCAAATTTTGTTTACTAATGTATTAGTTACCATAAGCATTTGGGATTTGATTCGTTTTTGTTCACTTTGACGTCGCGTTAGCTAACACCAGACTTTTAATATTGCTTTCTGCAACCGGCCCTAAGTAAACTATATACAGGATCTCTAATTTTTGGTAACTTTGTCGCCCTCTGCCGTTCGAATAATACCAACTTCTCAGTATCGTGGCAATGACCAAAAAAATGTAGAATTTTATTTCGAACATTTTTTGTCCAATAACTTTTTCTGTGCGAAAAAGAAACGATTTCAAACTGTTTTTAAGATGGCGGCTATTTGGCAGGGGGTGGGGGCACGTCTTTTAGTTCTACACTTGTCTAATGACCCTAAGCCACTAGGCATGAGGAATCGCCTCGGTGATTTTTCTAAGGTGACGGGGTGTTTTGCTACCATTTTACTGTATTATCTCCCTATATATCTACCGGGTGACAATGAGACTAGGGCCATGCTTATATCTTCTTTATTTATGAATCGATTTGGATAAAATTGTATACCAAGATACTAGACATAATTTCTGATTGGCCGATAGATATAGTCAAAATGGCTGACTTCCGGTTTTACCGGAAATGATACCAACTTTGTTTTTTAAATGGAACACCCTGTATATTTTATATTTTTCTGCATCTACGAGTCAAATTTCAATTTTTTAAACAATTTTTTTTATTAATCTTCAGTTTCAGATAAAGATCAAGTAGTGCATGATGCATATCGTTAGATTGGTAATTACATTTTCTATATAATGGCAAGATGGCCCTTAGTTGGTGCCATTAAAAAAAAGTGACTTTTTCTTAAAAAACGGGTTTTGCAAATTATATTCTTTTATTAAAGGTTTGTTATTGACCTTATTGATAAAATAGCCATTGGCGTAACTAGGATTTTTGGCTGGGGAGGGCCAGGCCCCCCAATCAACCATCGTCTATACCTATGAAGACATGAATTTACGTACATATATAACTTTTTAGGATAAATTTATTTGCTTATTTTTTGATGCTGTATTACGAAGATAACCCCATAAATTTCTGCAATCTAATAAAACAAAGATGTGTAGTCAACATTTGTTTTTATTATTGTTTCACAAAATGTTTGCCCTTAAACTCGAAACATTTACGCATTCGATAACACCAATTTTGAAAACAAATTCCACTCTTCTTAAGTCACTTGAGAAACAAAGTTTTTGAAGCTTTCCACGGCATTTTTGAGAGTTCCAAATCGCACACCACGCATTTTATCCTGAAATGGAGGAAGGTGCTAGGTCGGGACTGTATGAGGATAACATAGCAATATTAACCCGGAAGTCTCTAATAAACATTATTTTGTTTGATGTGCGGTATGACTAGAAGCATTGTCATGGTGCAGGAAGATCTCACTTCTTAGTACCCTAACCCAGCTTTTTGAATAACGTCTGGCAGTCATACTGTTGTGTGCAATTCTGCGGTAACCGTACATTTATTTTCAAGCACAACAGTTGTGATAGGTCCTATGAAAGGAAGCAAGTAATCATTTATTTACCAACTCTTCGAGATAGCTTCACTAAAACTAGGTTAGGATCTGTTGGAAACACTCATTGTGCAGACTGCCGCTTAAATTCAGGTTCAAATGCATATATCCAGCTTTTAGTCACCAGTTATAATGTAAACTGCTTTTAAATCTACCTTCATCATAGTTCTTATACCATTCCACATGTCGTTGTTGTGTTTCTGTTAAACTGTGTGGTATCCACACCACAACATACTTTTATTACACCCAAATGATTATGTAAAATCTTGTTTATTGCAGTCATGCCAATGTCCAAGATGTTTTTAATAATTCCATATGTGACTCGATTGCCCTCCCTGAATTATTCTTCGCACAGCGTCTATGTTAATTTAACGAACTGAAATTGGTCCTCCTTCGCGAAAATCATCGCTAACCTGAAAATCGTTAAAATTTAAATTCATTAAACCAGCAATGCGAAGGCGCTTGGTCACCAAAAGTAACACGAAGTCATGTAAAGCGTTTGTTCGGAGATTGGGATTTATAAAGGTATGGTAAATAATGGCTCAAAAATTTTCTCTCGTTAAATTCATTTTTGCTGCACAACACTTATTTCAAAATTAACTGTATAACTGGTGCAATTATCAAAAACTAAATTTGAACTGTTAATCTAAAAAACAACAGACATTTGTTTCATGACAATTTTGATTTCCATGGTGTACTTGATCTATTGCTTTGCAGAAATTATGGGTACTACCCTCGTAATACTATATTTTTAAGTAGCATATCAATAAATTATTTCTCGGTTCATCAACAACATAAAAACGTATAGATTACCTCTTGCAAATCAATGAGGTTGACGGTAAAAAATACTAATCCACGAGAAACAGATTTATTGGAAAACATCACTTGGTTTCCATTTACATAATTTTCATTTTATTATCAGTATGGTCAAGGCAAATACTTTCTTAAAAACATCAATATCCTCTTAATTGTTATTGCCCATTTCTCTTTGTTCTATCTTGGAATGGAAACTGGGAAAATGCAAGCACCCAAAATTATTTTTACTACATGAAACACTATTAAACATAAAATTCTGAATCGTACTCTTCAAAGCGATAAACTGAACTCTTTAGGCAAGGCAAATATCTAAGTAGCAAGTCACCGTAAGTCCGAACTGGATGAGCCTATAATAGGTAGCTATATGTGCACAGGGAATAGTTGGTGATGCACTCAAGTTTCCAGCTCATTGTACTTACCCGCAAATGAAATAATTGCAATTGTCTTTTTCTATGCACATAAATTGACGAAAACAGTCCTTGCAACGTTAATTATTAGCAAAACTAAACTGCATTTGTGCACTAATAATGTTTTCTCTTTCATATTATTATTGACTAGAGCTATCCGTCCAATATATGGTATTCATACTATGTTTTTTAAGCCAAAAAATGTAATAAAACCAAAGAATTTAAAAATGTGTGAGGGTCAATAACAACCCCCTTAGTTTAAATAGGTTAATAAATAAGCAAATTTTTAAATGTATTTAACTTCTATTTTTCTGGGGTGGGCCAAACGGCAGTCTGGGGAGGGCCTGGCCCCCCTGGCCCCCCCGCTAGTTACGCCAATGAAAATAGCTATTATTAAGAGTTGCTAGAGTCAATTAGAAAAAAAAATTCCAAGTCAAGGCCTTCTATGGTAAAAAATAAAAATTGAAAAAATAATTTTTGTTTAAAAATTTGGCAAGACTATTATATGTAATTTGACTCGTAGATGCAGAAAAATATAAAATATACAGGGTGTTCCATTTAAAAAATCAAAGTTGGTATCATTTCCGGTAAAACAGGACGTCAGCCATTTTGACTATATCTATCGACTAATCATAAATTATGTCTAGTATCTTGGTATACAATTTTATCCAAATCGATTCATAAATAAAGAAGATATAAGCATGGCCCTAGTCTCATTGTCACCCGGTATATATTATTATGATACACGAAGTGGTATGATGATTGAGGCCGGATTCAGCGGATTCTTGGAATTGGTTGACAGGAACAGTTTGCAGGTATCACACAAGGTGAGCATCGGGATCTCTTGTAAAAAATAGATTTGTCAATACCTGGTTTGAAGGTGTGGAAATCAGTTTGACAGCAAGTGCCATTAAATATAATTTGAAACTTCAACTAATAGAGATCTAGATTTGGCGAACCACCCCTGAAATAAGAATACTTGATTTGTAAGCAATTATAGTTTAACTAACGGGGCATTGTATTAAGGGCAAGCTTAAAGTAAAATATTGAATACATAAATTATATGAATATTTGAAATATATGAGATAATTCCAAAATATAACATAAGGTCACATAACGTGGTGCTTTTGTAATACATAATTAATGATTATGCAGGAAAGGAGGTGCTAGCATTCTGTAACAATATATAAATCAATCGCCGTGTGTTAGTAACGCAAAAACTCGAGAACGACTTGACCGATTTGGATGATTTTTTTTTGTTTTGTTCATGTTACTCCCGAGGTTTAGCAAAAAAGAAAATTCGGAAAAATCCAAAGGGAAAGCTGGAAAATTGGAAAATATCGAAAGTGTCTTATTCTATACACTGTACGACTTTCTATTTACAGTCATACTTTAATGATTCTGTGCTTAATGGTTTGAAGGGTTTTCCCCATCATATCATAATCCAAAACAACGTTTGCCGGGTCAGCTAGTGAGCAATAAAAAGACTACGACCTAATACATCAGCTGGGCTAGACACAATTCCTCCTTACAAAATCAAGGTCTATGCCTCTATATTTGAGAAACCTCTGTTGTATATTTTTATTCTTATAATTAAAACCAACTATTCTCTGGATATTCCCTGCCCCTGCACCGTATCCTGAGTCTATTCGACGATTCCTGTCTTCACCTATACATTTGGCGCCTGGTACCCATGAATATACGTCCGTCTGCTTTGCCACCCAGGGGAACAGTTTTCAGTGAACTTCAAGTAAAGCATTTGATTATATTAACGTAAAAATGAACCGTCTAGCATTTCCTGAATTCCAAGCGAATGACATCAAACTATATTTCACATTGGCGGAAAGGCACTTTGCTCAGAGTCAAATTGAGTCACAGGAGGAAAAAATCAATATTATTTCTCTTCATTTACCCTCTGTTGCACTGATCAAGGTACGTGATCTAATTGTCGATCAACCCTCTCATTTCCCATACACCAAGATTAAAAAACGTTTTATTTAACCTTATGCCGGAACGTCATCTGAAAGATTGTCCATGCTATTGAACGAAATTCAATTTAGCGGTAATCCTTCAGATTTATGGTACGAGATAGTTAAACTTAGTAGTGGCATGGAGTACCCAGCTGCTTTTTTGCGCCAGTTTTTCCTGTCAAAGCTTCCGCAAAATCTTCGCATCATAGCTGCATGTCAAGGCCACTTATCAATTGAGGGTTTGACAGCGAAACTGGATGAAATTCATAAACTAAGCGCCTTGGGGGCTCCAAACAATACCGTAGAAACTAATTTACCTGTTGATAGTATACCTAGTGTATATCGCGCTTGTTTGAGCGAATATCCGTCATTGTTAAATGAGTTTGATGTTAACACTCCTATTAGACATTCTGTAGTTCATCGTATCGGAACTGTAGGACTACTGAGGTTCGCAAAATGTCGTAGATTAAACCTAACCAACTGCTGTTTCTTGAAGGTCACTTGAAGGAGTTGTTGTACGCTGGGATGATTGAACGATCCAGCAGTCCCTGGGATTCCGCAATACATTATAGTGGCCAAGGCAGACGGTTCGTACCGTGTGTGCGGAGACTACAGACCACTAAACGCTGTAACAATAAGAGACATGTTCCATGTGCCGTTCATACAAGATTTTACCTACCGGATTGCTGGCGCAACCATCTTCACGAAGTTGGACCTGAAAAAGGCCTACTTCCAAATACCAATAGCACCGCAGGATATGGATAAGACGCCCATAATAACTCCTCTTGGAGCTTTTCGCTATAGGCGACTCAATTTTGGGTTATCAAATGCACAGAGTAGCTGTTGTAAATTAATGCACCAACTATTCACAGCGATGTCTTCTTTTGCATTTTACTACTTAGAACTTAGACGATATCTTAGTATATAGTGGTACTGTTAAACAGCATTTAGAACATATTAGACAAGTTTTTTCCAAATTACATGAATACGGTTTACTTTTAAATATAAATAAATGTAAATTTGGTCAGGCCAACCTTGAATTTCTGAGGTATAACGTTTTCTCAGAAGGAATAACACCCCAGAATTCAAAAGTTGAGGCAATTAAGGAATTCGCTGTGCTCTCAATACAGAAGCAGCTACGTAACTTTATAGGAATGATAACATATTATCATAGATTCATTCCAAAGTGTGCTGAAATTTTGGCACCACTTCATACTTTAGTTATTCCGGGCAAAAGCAGCAATAAAGCTGTATGCTTTGATAAATAATTGTCATATTAGGGATTTTGAAGCAGCTAAACGCTTTCCTTAAAGCTACACTGCTTGTGCACCCGGTAGGAAACGCTCCTATTAGCATTTGGTCAGATTGTTCGTCTGTAGCAATTGCTGGGGTACTTCAGCAGCTACAAGATGGTATGTGGAAACCTTTACCTTTCTGCTCAAGGAAACTCACCTCAGAAGAATGCAAATATAGAGTATTTTTCCGAGAATGATTAGCAATTTACTTTTCTCTTAAGAAATCCCGTTATTATGTTGAGGGTAAACAGTTTTCCATACGTATACTGACCATCGCCCACTCACAGCAGCAATAATTACCAAATCATCATCTTTCGAGTGATTTTCGCATGTTGCAATACATTTCGCAGTTTTGTAGCGATATTCGATATGTCAAAAGCTGTGAAAATGTTACAGCAGATGCTTTGACACATGTTTCATTAATTAATTTATCTAATGTTGTTGATTATGAGGAACTGGCTTTATCTCAAGAGTCAGATCCAGAATTGCAACAATTATTGAGGAACTAGAAGTTTTCTTTTACAAAAACTAAAACTTCAAAAGGCACACCGATTTGGATCGACAAATCTACGAACGTCGCCAGACCATACATACTTGAAAAGTTCCGATATCGTATTTTCAAATCAATTCACGGGACAGCTCATCCTGGCATTAGAGGAAGTAGGATATTGCTTTCCAAACGCTTCCTGTGGCCTTCGATGCACAAAGATGTAAAGGAATGGATCCACAAGTGTCCAAATTGTCAATGTTTTAAATAATTTGACACACCAAGCCTCCACCTTTTGCATTTGAAGAGCCTGACAAGCGTTTTAAACATGTTCACTTAGATATTATTTATTTTTTGCACTTCCGGGACTAAAGTTGATACTTTAGTCCCCGTAAACAGGGACTAAAGTAGATCATTTAATCCCTAGGGACTAAAGTAACTCATTTAATCCCTAGGGACTAAAGTAAAAATGATACCGTAACTATGGTAAATTTATGTACACACGAGGTTAGTAGGTTAGGTTTTGTTTGTCATCTGACACACACTGACGTAAAACTTAACCTGCAAATCTCGAATTTGACATATACTGACAATACACTTCAGTACTGCCAACTGATTTAGGCTATCCAGGACCTGCTGCAATTCAGTTTGTAATAAATTATAATTGTCAGTTTCCAAATTGACAGATTCCAAATTTTGGAAATGTTTGATGTTAATGTTCCCAAAAGTGCAAAAAATAGCGTATTATAGAAACCACGAAAGATGAGCCCTGCGTCATCAATGCTATCCGTATGATATAAGATTTTACTTGCTAGTCAAATTAGCATCAGTTGTATTCTCAAGCAATCAGGAGCCAATAGGTGGCGCTTTAACCGGAAAACAAACAGCTGTCAAGTACTGTCAATGTGAATTATTTTCGTTTTAGTTATTTGCGTTTATTTGGTTTTATGATGACTAAGGTTATATGCAACTTAAATCATTTACCAATACACAATTGCAAACGATATAATCAGGGCCGCCGCTACCATATGTGCGTTGTGTTCAAAACACGCAGGCGGCCGATATAAAGGGGCGGCCGCCGCCGATCCTAATGCAAAAACAAAAGTAAAGTGTAAAGTCTTCCAAATAAATAAACCCATCAAGCTTTAAAAACGAAAATCTCTAATATTCTAAGACGAAAATAAACCGAAAGTATTTCTTTACGAAGTTTGTACTGTATCCTGTATCCCGGCCTTAATAAAACCCATAAAAATGTCATATTATTCACACCACCTATTTACTTTTTAAGTTTTACAAAAGCAAAAATTGATTTTTAAAACAAGTTTGTTAGAAAGTGCGTTCTTTGCAAAAAAGTTAAAATTTACATAAAATAATATCAATTCCAAAGCTCTTTATTTTGTACTTTACGAGGGGGAAGGGGCGGCGAAAATTGTTTGGCACACAGGCGGCTAACACCCTAGCGGCGGTCCTGGATATAATAATCTAACCAATAAATATACAACTGTATTTCTTCCGCAACAGAGTACTACAAAAAAGAATTCCATTGAACACAGGAATTTAGATAACCAACTACTAAAATAAAATAATGTAAATATATTAATAATTACAATTTTTAACCACTATCACTACTTAAACTAGAGCCACTTGAATCGTTGCCAACATGAATGATTAGTTCATCAACAGTTACATCTAAAATCCTTTCACGCTTATCCCAAGTCCTAATTTTTTCTTCAGTGTGACGTACACAATTACCTCACACATCTTTGGTACATTGTTCTAATGCTTCCTTCCACATTGCAAGAACTCGATCATCACTATAACCATCCCTGCCGATGTGATCATTGTAAAATTGTTTTGCATGTGCCCATATTAATTCAATAGCATTGAATTTAAGCTGGTGTTACTGAGTAAAATTTGGCTTTCTTTCACTTCAGTATTCAGTGAATTGATGGTAATGTGCTTTTTTTTCGAATACATCGTGTATATGGTATCCCTTATAACATTTTCGAGGAATCCGATAAATCAGTAGATTTCAACTTTTTACGTGGTCTTTTCTTGCCAGGGCTACATAAAACTGGATTCATACTAGAACGACTCTTAACTTTTTTCACAGTAGAAACATTAATGCCTAGACCTTCCGCTGCCCTCTACAAATAATTAAACGATGGATGTAAAATATAATTAGGCGAATTATGTTTTATTTAGGTACCTCTTGTACACACGACAATGGAATTATATGACCCCAATTTCCTTTCTCGTTCGAAGTAATCCTATAAATTTAACAAGAGCTGCTGAGATTGCGAACGTAACGTTTTACCTTTAATAGACATAATTTGTATCAAATCGTAAATAATAACTTGAAAACGTAGTTATAACGCGCCGAAAAAACGAACAAGGCTTCACAAATATTATTTGACAGTTGACGTTTTAGTGACGACGCGCGTATGTGCATATATCTAATACTTACTATATTGCTAGCGGCTATGAGTGGGAAACTCACCAAGGAAGTGAGACAGACAACCAACTCTTCAATGTATAACGGTGAGCGGTGCGCAAGGGCGGCGGCGTCGTCCGCCCAATGGGGAAGTGGTCAAGTTTAAAATTCGCTTTTAAAGGCGGAGTTCGAATTCCCACGCATGCGCACGAGACACTTTATACTCTAAGTGAGACTATGTCGGCGCCGTAATGTTTTCTAGCGTTCCGAGACCCTACTAGCAATATATGTGTATTATATATATGCGTATGTGACACAAACTACTTTAATCAAATAAGCACTTTCATCATAACACACGCTTATTGTAATGCTATCACTGTCGTACGCATGGAGTTTGTGAACAAATGTACACGCATGTTTGTCGTTACTAAATTCAGCGTGTGATGACGCAGGGCTCATCCTTGGTGGTTTCTATAATATATACCTCGGGACTAAAGTGCCTAAATCCCTTGAGTGGTTACTGCCTTCGGGCTTCGCCCTCGAGGCAACCAACTCCACTCGCGGGATTAAATGGTGCACTTTAGTCCCTCATGATATAATATACTATTTTGCACTTCCGGGACTAAAATTGATACTTTAGTCCCCGTAAATAGGGACTAAAGTAGCTCATTTAATCCCTAGGGACTAAAGTAAAAATGATACCGTAACTATGGTAAATTTATGTACACACGAGGTTAGTTAGTTAGTAGGTTAGGTTTTGTTTGTCATTTGACACACACTGGCGCAAAACTTAACCTGCAAATCTCTAATTTGATATATACTGACAGTACACTTCAGTACTGCCAACTGATTCAGGCTATCTATGACCTGCTGCAATTCAGTTTTTAATAAATTGTAATTGTCAGTTTCCAAATTGACAGATTCCAAATTTTGGAAATGTTTGATGATAATGTTCCCAAAAGTGCAAAAAAATAGCGTATATACCTCGGGACTACAGTGCCTAAATCCCTTGAGTGGTTGTTGCCCTCAGGCTTCGCCCTCGAGGCAACAAACTCTACTCGCAGGATTAAATGATGCACTTTAGTCCCTCATGATATAATATACTATACCGAAATGCGGTCAGTATAAGTATATTCTCTTTCTCTCTATAATTGACCGTTTTTCTAGGTGGCCCGAAGCAATTACCTTTAACAAATGATAACGCGCAAATATACGAGGGGAACTAGAAAAATTATCTACCTAGCCATGATAGAAACAATTGATAAGCTTCAGCTTCTAATATCAAACAGTGACAAGTCTTTCATTGTTGCATGAATAATTTGATTAATATCCGCCAGTAATTTTATATTGTGTGGAGTGTTTTGTGTCTAAAAATGAGTCTTTTGAAATTAGAGCATCGAAGTGTAATAAAATTCCTTACAAAGGAAGGCAAAAATCCGAAAAAGATTCCCGAACAAATGATTGCGGTGTATGGAGACGATGCTCCGTCATATTTCACAATTAAATTTTGGTCAAAACAATTTCGGTGGGGACGGGAATCTATAGAAGATGATCCCAGAAGAGGAAGACCTGCAGAAGCGACAAATGTTGAAATGTGCAAGAAAGTGGAAGCCATGGTTCTTGAGGATCGCCGTATAAAAGTCTTCACCATTACTACAGCATTGGAAATATCCGAACCTAGCGTTTTGACAATATTGCATGACAAAATAGGCATGAGTAAAGTTTCAGCAAGGTGGGTTCCCAGATTATTGTCTCCTGAGCAAAAGCTGCGTAGACAGTAAATTTGTAGAAACAATTTGGAATCTTTGGAAGTGGACCCCGACTTCTTAATGCGGATAGTGACTGGTGATGAGACTTGGGTACATCACTGGGACCTTGAGACGAAATTAGAGTCTATGCAATGGGTGCATAAGGGGTATCCTCCCCCAAAGAAGACCCGCACCCAATTTTCAGCTGGAAAACTCATGGCAACCATCTTTTGGGACATGCAAGGTATTCTTTTGATTGAATATATGCCTAAAGGCTCTACAATCACTGCAGAGGTTTATGGTAACACTCTCAAAAAGCTGCGTACAGCTATTGTCAAAGAACGTCCAAATTTATCACAAGATGAATAGCTCATTCTTCATGACAACGCGACCGTGCATAAGGCAGCCAAAATCAAACCAATTCTGCAGGAATGCCGCTTTATTGAGTTAAACCATCCACCTTATAGTCCGGATCTGGCACCGTCCGACTTCTATCTATTCAGAAACCTAAAAAAGAATCTCAGAGAGCGTCGTTTTGAAACAGACGAGCATTTGAAGGAGGCACTCAAGGACTATTTTGAGACCCAAGAAGAATCTTTTTTTTCAACGGGCATTAACTATTTGAAGGACAAATGGCATAAGTGCGTTGAAGTTGTAGGAGATTATATTGAAAAATAAAATTATTTAAAAAACCGTATGTAATTCGTTTCATAGTTAGGTAGATAACTTTTCTAGTGCCCCTCTTATTTGTCAAAAAGTTGGCAAAGTTTTATCTCAACGCTTGGTATCCAAAATGTTCGAAGCAGCATTTATCACCCAATTAGTCAAGGAATCGTAGAAAGGTTTAATAAAACCCTTATAGAAGCTATTTCTACTATAGGTGCGTTTTCATGAGTTAACAACCTGCCCTGGATTTTATTGACTTTAAGCTCAACCGTAAAATCAGGTCTCGAAATTTCCTTGTTGAAATTTTGTTTAATTCAGTTCTATGACTTCTTAATGATTTCTTTGAAGATGAAATTAGGTCACACATTGCAACACAACAGTATTTTTTTACAAAAAATTATCCGAACTCAAAATGCTATATCAACAAAGATTTGGCAAATTGTACATATGCGTTCTTGCGTAACAGCACGCAAATGGTCTTAAGCCTACATATCTGGGCCCTTTTAAAGTAATTAAAAGGACCGATAAGTACTTTTTTTGCAGGGTGTTAAGGGTACTGTAAGCTATGACCGCCTTAACCCTGCTTACAGTATTACGTAATGCAATGCTACTGCTAGCAAGGTAGTTTTTTAGTTTATTTGAGGTAGACCGTGTTGTAAGTTTCCGCTGCTCGCTCTGCTTTCTGATTTCAGAATTCTGCAAGACACATTCGCTTGCAGACAACAATCAAAGCAATAGGTACAAGATTGCAGCTCGAAAAAAACCGTTGCTGCTAATTGTGTTGTGTAATTTATATTGTTATGTTTTAGTATGTTGTATGTATGTATGTATTTATTATCTGGAATCTCATTTACCTTGCGGGGTAGAGGCTGGAGCGTGCCTTTGGTGCTTGCGCAGAAACCATTGTGTGAGGTGTGTGTCTTGGTGATGTGTTGACCTTGTTACTCTATCTCTTAGGTCTGTGGTTCTGAGTAGAGCACAACTATGAATGGTCTCACCGAGCCCGATTCCAATCACCAAGGGTGCCGAAAAATTCCGACCCCCGCGAGATTCGAACCGAGGACTTGTTTAATGCAAGCCTGACGCTTACCCAACTGCGCCACGCGGCTTCTCAATATTTTAGTTGTTTGTTGTATTTAATGTTGTTATTGTTCTTGTTGGGAAGATAGAAGTTTTTTGCAGGTAGGGATAACTATTTACTAATTTATAGTTCTCCATAGTTTTTTCTTCTCTAAAAAATAACCCATTTAACAAAATCAAATAGTTGTGAGGGTGGGGGGGATAGGGAAGCTATGTAGGATACCTACATGTAACCTGGGTATAGATTGCTAGGTTACATATATATTGATAAATAAACATTGTTTTTGATATTTGAAACTCAACCATTGTGTTTTATTTCCCTTAATATAATATTCAAATATTAATGCAGTTAGTTAAGCTAATGTAACCACTAACACTGCAGTACTTTAACTTGTAATCTCTACCTTTTTCTCAAGTCTAGTTTTGAATCCTTGTTTTAACACGTTACTTAATGATTTCCTAATTTCGTCTATATCCTGTTGTAATTGATCCTCTTTTGCATTTATTTCAGGTTTTATGTAGCCTTTCCTCTCTAAGCTTTCCCTCCTTTCTATGCTTTGTGCTTTCGATCTAGTTTGAACACATTTCACTTTAATTAATGTCAATTTTTAATAATCAAAAGTTGCAGCATAAATAAATTTACATAAGTACTGGTATCCCTACGTATCTTATAGTTATTTGAAAATCAAAAGGCTTTACATTTACCAAACTGTTATTTATTTAATTACCGCTATGGATAATCACCCATCCTCATATAATTCACTAATAATAACAAACAAGTCCCCCCCCCCCCCTTGATTCTACTTAATTAATATTTACCCCATATTGTATCGATATTATGATATATGAGAAACTATTAAAAAATATTAACTAAATGAAATGTTTCATTCTACTCAATCATGGTCTCTTGTTAGGCACAATGTATTTATTGATTATTTATAATTATTAGCTTCCCAATCTGATTTATCTCTATAGCAATATATGGTTCTCAATCGAAGTAAACATTGGCCATTTCATTTGACACATATGTGGTTCATTGGTTACTGAGATTCAGAGCATGAATAAGGTCCGTGTTCTGTGCCGTAGTCGATAATGTCAATAAATTTTGAGCAATCTTTGTCGTGAATTTCTTAATGCGTTTAGGAACACTGATGCACTGTGCAATAGCAAACAATGCCAATACGCCGCCTAGAATTGTCTGACTTGCTTGCGCTCGTCAGTCAAACGCTTCCGGTCTCGCCACACAAAGTATCACTGTTACTTCTAATAACATAATCTACTACTAAAATTCCATAAAAATTTTAATAAAATAACATTTTGAAGTTTTGGCAGTTGTATTTTATCTACGACCACTACTAAAAGTAGCGCTAGCTTGTTTCACTAAAAGTGACGTTTTATGGTTTACCGTGGTTAAAGAAATCAGCTGTTTACTTTTAGCACATGGGCTAAAAGTGAAGTGAGGTTATAAAACTACAATTTCGAACTGGAAGTGAAGTTGTAAAGTTATTCTAGTTGCTTCTTGAGTTACAGGTAAAGTGTTTTTGAAATAATTAAAGCATTATGTAATGAATATAGTCAGATGTGGAGTATCAATAATTACATTTCGTAACTCACCTTGACAGCACTGGCGTGGCAAACAATCGCCCGCGCGGGGTGGTCTACTGTTTATTATAACATAAATTAAAAGTGTCGCAGATGCAAACTTTTGTTAAATCGATATTTATGGATTAATAATGGTAAAATTAAGGTCGTAGATAAAATATTGTATACAACGCGTGCTAAAAGTCGTTTATGCACGAGACATGTTATGAAACTCAGCCTTCGGCTTCGTTTCATAATTTTCATGTCTCGTGCATAAACGTTGACTTTTAGTACTTGTTACATAGATAGCTATTTTTTACAATCGTGTCAAGATGACAACTTTTTGCACAGTTTCTAGTGTCAAAAGTGATAATTATCTACTTTGGTGTCACCATATGATTATTATAACACCGAGAACAGTGCTACAATAGAGCCCATTATTACACTGTTTTTGCATTGTTATTTTCAGATGAAAAACATTGAAACAGCCTACCTTGTTTCAGATAACTGACAAATAGTCACATTAATGAAATGTCAAAATTAACAGTTTTTGATTTTTTTTATGCAAAGTACATAAAATGGTATATTATACTCGTTTAATAAGAGGAATTGCCCTCTATAGTATAATAATATACTATTATAGCATTCTTAATTTTAGCGAGTAATTACACGTTGCCAATGGTGACGTGTTTTCGTACTATATTAAAGCACGCGTTGCCCTAATTTTGAATGTCAACGTAACCTAAAATATCTAATACAATATGACGGAAAAAGTGTCCCTGAACTAAGTTTTTATATTTCTGCTACGATCGCAAAAAAATAGTATATGATACATGTGATACACTTGATGTTAAAAGTACTCCGTTTCGCGTTGTTCTCTTAAATACGTCGCACGTGCTTTAAAGGTTTACTAATGCAGTAGTGTCATAATATACTGTTATCGTCAGTATACAAATGTTTATAGATATTAACGATACAAGTTTGATTATGAGCATCTTAACGAAACGAGTTTGATTGCCAAAACGAGGCGGTGAGCTGAGTTTTGCGGCAATCAAACGAGTTTCGTTGTGTGCCATAAGCAAACGTGTATTGTTCAATATTTTATCTTCATCAATAAACTCTGGTTCACTGTATAAAAAGAGTGCGGTAATATTCATTACCGCACTGAGTGCGGTAATATCTGTCTATTACCGCACTCAGTGGGGTAATGAAGCTCTTAAAGATACTAAAATTAATTTGGTTAAGACGCTATAACAACACGGATGAAGATAAAAATATATAGTGGTGCAGTGGTTACTAGAGAAATAGTAATAAAAAAACATATTGAGTTTTAGTTAAAATTTGATCACGTGTCGTATTTTCACACTAGTGCCAAACTAACTGTCATTTCGAAATTCAAATAATAACTGAAATGTCATCACTATGATATGGAATTTGAAACATACCTATATTCTTGTTACATATAGTTTTTTACTATTTTATTTCACAAATACCAAATTTGCTAGGTTTTCTGTATACTAGTTTGTTATTGTCATATGAGAAAAATCTAATTTTATTTAATTCGCAGCAAACTTATTAGTTGTGTTTTCAATATACGTATGTCTTTAATATGAGAATATGGAATGTTATCGCTAACGAACAGTTCACTTACCTTTTCAAAATAATTTCAAATGATTGACCTTTCCACGCGCTGAAAGAAAACAAGCCACGTGTAAACACGAAACCCTTACAGGTTGCTCTACGGACATAATGAAACTCCCACTCTCAATAAAATGTCTTGTTTTTTTGAAGTCTAGAGCATAATAACGTTTTATGATAAATGGTGCTCATAAATAACGAAGCATTACAAGTTTCGTTGCAAAATTAGCCGTAGAGGGTATAAATTCTTTCCATTTAGCTGCCTGCATCGCATATCGGTGCACCTTAGCTATTGTAATGGTGAGAAATCTTTGTCCTCGATTTGCATTGTTTCGAAAAGAAAATTAATATTTTTGTCTTTGTTTTATAAATGTGTCCAATTTCACGAGACATTTTTTAGTTTTTTTAAGGCAACCCTTGACATGAATTATTGCCAAGTTGAGGGTCCAGATCAATTGTATTTCATAATTTGTAGTGTAAGATGGTATAAGGTCAAATACTAATAAAATTTATTTCCTAGAATGTGTATCCGGGGATATTGTGCTTACTATTTCTCATGTGGGAAGGAACTAATACGTGTTATGGATCCGTCGCTATTTGCATAACGTAAGTACTATAAGATTAGTTTATTACATACTATTGCTGCTTGTATTCAATACGTGGATAATCTATTTTTTATCCTCATGCTTAAGTATATATTATGCAACGTGTCTAGAACTGTAAGACATAGGTACATTATTTGTATATAATTTTATTATCAACAATAACGTAAAATAGATTTTTTCGAATTCTTAATAATGCTAAATACGTTTTACATTAATGAAAATGATTCTTTTAGTCAGAATTGCAAAGGCTGCTTTCTTGAATCTAGAAATTACATGGAAGGATCTCAAATATCAGATATCAAAAATCATTAAGAAATAGAAGGCGATAAATTGCATGATTATAGTACCATAGAATGTTAACTGCAAAATTTCAGATTTCATTGGGAGTAATTATTGTTTTGAGTTTTCGTTTCTTTATCGTAAATAGTAAATCGTTGATAGTAAATTTCTTAAGCAGATGGGGAAAACTTATATATCCTATGGATGGGTAGAAGGTGTTGCAATTTTCAGAATGTTAATTATACCGGGTGGATAAAAAAAGACCTCCGTTTGAGATCCGATAGCTCCTGTTACAGTAGAGATACAGGTTTGAGATTTTCAGAGCTAGAAGACTGAAGAATGTAAAATTATCTAAGCAAAATTTAAATAATTTGTTTCAAAAAATAACAAAATCATAACTTTCTAAAAATTACATATACTACTACTTATATAGCTAGTTAAAATCTAGATATACTAAACTACTTCAATTTATTTAAAAATATGCACTGCTCTTAACCTTTTCTTTAATTTCAAAATTGATTTTATAATTAAATCTAAAGATATTGCGCTTCAAGATTCTTCTGTCTTTGCCCGCAATTCGTCCGTTGTTTCAAATGGTGTTCTACGTTGAAAATAAACCAGTACTTGTAGTGCGTCCCAGATACAGTAATCCAATGGATTTACATCAGGTGAATTTGGTGGCCATTCATCAGCTACTATATTTAGTGTGTTCAAAACCAAACATAAGATTCCGCGTAAAAAGAATTTTCCAAAAACCAATATTTAAAATTTTCCTATTCCGGTATTTTTTAACAAACCTGTGTGGGACTTGGCATTCATAATTTACAATGTTTCTTCGACAATGATCCCGAGATTCACTTCATTAGCTGATTTACCAGGGGAGCTATACGGTGCCCAACTTGTAGACTTTTTTTTATCCACCCGGTATAAAGGGTGGTAAATCTGGCAACCTTTTATAATTTAAATGAAGTATTCGCATTTTTAATTTGTGTAATTAAATTTGCCTAACAATTTCAAATTTCTCTGACATATATTGTTAAAGTACCTATATGACATTTCTGACGTCAATGGTTTCAATGACAGATGACATCTAGGTCCTCTAATTTATTGGACCTTGATATATCTATACCCCTAGAATCGATGCATTAAAACATAGTATAATAGTTTCAAGATTTTTTATGCGTACAGCAGCAATAATTTATTATCATAGATTTTACATTCAAAATTTATAGAACCGTTAAAACATATTCAATAATTCTAAGAACGCCTCCAACACAAAGAGTAACACCTCCAAATAAGAGCAACGGCATTAGTTCACAGTTTTTCTCTTGTAGCCTTTACAGCAATCGTCTTCTTCAAGTTTCATTCTTTGCATTTTTCTGCTAATTGATCTAAATTCTTTACCTATATATTCTTTTACATCGTCATCCTCGTCATTAGCATTGTCTTCTTTACGCCCTAAAATTGGTCTGGGAAAGGGCACTTTCGTGCCCAGAATTGGTCTAGGCCCATTGGGATCACTGATTCTTCGAACAGATTTTCTCGAATATCGGGAACATTGGGGCTCTTTGGCAGAAAATTGTTGAAGGATACTCTGTACGGGGTTCTTTGCAACGGGCACATATACAGGGGCGTCGGGTCTAAGCTTTATTTCCGATCTGTCGTTTTCGGACTTCATAGACTACCTACGTAACCTTTTGATTTTTCGGCTACTCGCTTAAATATGGTCAAATATGATTTTGACATTTAATATTTATAATTTTTGAGTTGTCATGGATATATCAAAAGGGTGCCATTAATAAATTATAGAACCATTTTAAAGCACGGCAGTTAAAATTGATTCATCCATGATCTTTAGCCTCTTGTACCTTTCGGTGTCGAGGACAATTATTCATACCGCTTCGAAAAGGATTAAAATATGAACAATATTAGATTGTCAATTGTACTTGCAAATTGCAAGAGGGCTATTGCAGGAAAAGGAGGCTCATTAGAACAGGTTATATTACAACATTATTTATTTAGTATTATTTGCCAAATTAACGAGTTAAACATTAGTAATAAGTAAGTTTTATAGAGGTTCAAAGTGTTGAACAAATAGGCCTTTTTAATTAATTTTTATTTAAAAAAAATGTTGCATGAGCTAAAATAAATAAAAACCACACACCATACTTTACTCTAAACTTTCAAGTTTCTGCTTTTGCTTAAAAATAAATGTTAATAATAAAAATGGCAAGTGCTAATTCAAAATGGCGCACAAAGTTTGCATCTTGTTATAGTCAAATTTGATTCTAAAATGCCAACATATGGAATAATTAATAACTAAAAATATAGAAAATATAGCTGTTAGTACCAACCACCCAAACAAATCGTCCAAAGTAATCACGTGAATTTGAAAAACTGTATATACCACGTGATAAAAAGAGCAATTAGGGCAGGTCGTGGTATTGATCCGGATCCATCATATTTATTATTGGCTTGTTACAAGTACAATCACAATACATAAACATTAGCCAGGAGGCCACTGTGTAGGTGATATACAGAATTTAATAAAAGCCTACTTTATTTTTTTTCGATCGCGCTGTATTATATAATATTTAATAAGACACTCACACTCTCACAGCATTAAAAACTAGAGAAAATAGACCATCAAGTACCAAATATTAAGAAAAACACAGAGCATTGCTGTAATATAAATTTTTAAAGCAACCTAAGTTTGTGTTAATCCATAATAGAAAACATACAGGGTCCGGGAACGATGCGGGTGTGGAAGATATATCTATAGCTATAGCTATAAAAATTGTAGGTACAAAGGTGGTCACATTAGAGTGCCTTATAGACCAGGCAAGCTTATCCCACTAGATTTTGTGTCACAGGGACTTTAGCGCCAAGCCGTTGCTGCTCTGACCGGTAACCGTGCGTTCTGTCGTTGGTCAATCAAGCAAGACTGGAAACCGTTCGAGTACGTTGGTTTATTTTAATTATTTTTATTAATAATGGTGGTAATTATAATTACAGGCTTCATCCAAGTGTTGTTATTGAAATCTATATACAGTGTGTAGGTATTGATCTGTACTGTCAACTGTATCTGTCAGTTCTGTCACTCGTCACTGTTGTTAGAACTAAGGTACTATTAAAGTTCTCTAGTTTGAACCACGTGCGTGTTAGTTAACAGTGTTTTCGTTTAGATTTTTTCTGCTTTCTTTTTATTTGTTTAAAAACCAGTCGTTTTTAAGACGGATAAAATTAAATGACATGATCGTTGTTTTTCCGACTTACCGTATGCAAATTGGAAAGTAACTAGAATTTGAATTTGCCGCCACATTTAGTAACTCAAAATGGCGGACAAGCTTGCTCGTATAAATCTAGTATCTTAGTCCACATTACTAAAATAGTTTGGCAAATCAAACTTTTTTAAATGGAACGCTCTATATTTAGGCAGATTAAAAATGTTGAATTGAAATACTAATCATTTTGATAAAAGTTGTATGGGTCTAACGTCAACTGTTTTTGAGATATTAACGATTTTATGCAAAAAACTGCTGAACTCCCATTTAGAAAAATATGGAAATTCTTAAATTTGCAAATGTTGAGCACCCTCTATAGCAGTAATACCCACAGTCACTATTTTACACTGTAAAGGTAATTCACGAAAAATACTATTTTGTGGTAATGTTTTCTTTCATTCAATTGTTTTCTGTTATAAGTAAGCAGCCGCCTAAATTACAGAATTTTTCTGCATAAAATCTAATATCTCCAAAACAGTTGATGTTAGACCCATATATGAAAATAATTAGCATTTCAGTTCAAAACTTTTAAGCTGCCTAAATATAGGACATTCCATTAAAACAGGTACGTTTGATTTGCCACACTTTTTTGAGACACCATGTATAATCAAAACTATTTTAGTAATGTGCACCACCTTTATACCTACAACTTGTATACAAGCTTTCTACCCCCGCATCGTTGCCGGACCCTGTATATTATGGACATTGTTTTTTTTAAATTAAATCACGGCCTGCTGAATTGTGTGACAAACGTCAAAGTGATTAAATTATATGGGTTTTAGAATTTGCATTATTGAGAAAGGTATGTTTTTAGGAACATAAAGGTAAGAACATGTAAAGTAGGTTTTTTTCCTATAAAAATTTTCAAGGTCAAGATAAAATTGGAAAAACTGCTTTTTTAAAATTATTAGAATGGATATTTTTGTATCTAGAATGCGAAATGCTACTTTTGCGTTCGAGAATGGAAGTTATTTTGCCGAGCTTTAGCATTTCGCATTCGAGATGCAAACAATGATTTTTCGAAAACTGCAATAAAACTAAGTAGTATGAGATTAAAAAAAATTAAATAAGGTAACTGTCAACGTTAATTGACAATTTTATATTTCATAAACAATTAATATTTGAACCACGGCCTGCTGAATTGTTTAACAAACGTCAAAGTGATGTATAAATTTAACTCACTGCAATATCGGCACCTTCAATTTACATGTAGTACAACATAAATTAGTCATGTTTATAATAGTTTATAATAGTTATTAGTATCTATTGAAATTTTAAATTACTTAATATAAAACTAATGTGGGTTACTTAATTAATAAAACCACAAATAAGTTCCTAAAAAATTACAAATTTTTTGACATTTCTTTTATGTTCTAGAACGCAAAAGAGTTTTGCGTTCTAGAACATAAAAGTGTTTCGCTGTTAAGTGACAAAAAAGAATCACTTTGCTTACTGAGAATTTAACGAAAATGTCAACATTTGATGACAGTTTTCGAAAATGGCTATTTTTGTATCTAGTTCGCATTCGAGATGCAAACAATGATTTTTCGAAAACTGCAATAAAACTAGTATAAGAATAAAAAAAAATTAAATAAGGTAACTGTCAACGTTAATTGACAATTTTATATTTCATAAACGATTCATTTATGTTTGAACCACGGCCTGCTGAATTGTTTGACAAACGTCAAAGTGACGTATAAATTTAACTGACTGCAGTATCGGCACCTTCAATTTACATGTAGTACAACATAAATTAGTCATGTTTATAATAGTTTATAATAGTTATTAGTATCTATAAAAATTTTAAATTACTTAATAAAAAACTAATGTAGGTTACTTAATTAATAAAATCACAAATAAGTTCCTAAAAAATGACAATTTTTTTGACATTTTTTTTATGTTCTAGAACGCTAAAGAATTTTGCATTCTAGAACATAAAAGTATTTCGCAGTTAAGTGACAAAAAAGAATCACTTTGCTTACTGAGAATTTAAGGAAAATGTCAACATTTGATGACAGTTTTCGAAAAAAAATATTTTCGTCAGGTTTTTCTATAAATGACTTGTGTCATTATGACATTTAAAATTAAATTGTCAGCTTTTCTTTTTTGAAACTGAATACGTGTAAAAAACGGAATCTTTTAAAATTAAATATAAAAAAAGCATTTCTGAAGTGTGCAGAGGAACTGTTGAATCTGCATCCTAACAGACCAGAAGAAGACGTTAACGAAAGATTAGCAGGAGCTTTTGATGTACATAGAACTTTAATGCCAGTTTTTTAATTTCCCACCAATTTTTTAGTTCTATAGAGTTACTAAAACAAATTTTACCAACATATATTTTTTTAAAGAAATCTAAGGTATGCCAACATAAACCCTAAATTCTTTGACCTTGAAAATTTTTATAGGAAAAAACGTACTTTAAATACAGGGAGATCAAAAATTAACTTAATCGCTCGGGTGTGATTCTTGTTATAGTTTTGGCAGTACTGAAGTGCATTGTTGGTGGTGCTGTCTATGTCAAATTCGAGGTTAGTTTTTGTATCAGTTTGTGTCAAACTGACGAAAAACCTAACCTGCTAACCTCGAATTTGACATCGACTGACAGTTCCAGCAACAATATACTTCATTACTACCAAACGTATAACACGAATCACAGGCATTGCTAGTGCTACCGGTCTAGGCTATAAAAACCTACCTAACGTACTCGTTGCTAAGCTGGTAGACAATTGCTACCAGATCAGTATACAAAACATAGATATTTATGCATTAAGGGAGATATGAATATGTTTTTTCCTTGAGGTTGACATGTGTTACAGACCGAGGGCTCTGGCCCGAGGTCTGTAAGTCAACCGAAGGTAAAAAACATGAATATCTCCCGTGGTGCATACAATATTTTATTTATTAGCATTTTAGTAAGAATAGTATGAAATTTCAAAATGTCGTAATGACATTTAAAATTAGAATATGTAAGTAACATCAAGGATTGCCTCATTGTATGATTGCAAAAACGTTATTTGTAGTTGCATGGTTACCATGAGTTTAAGGGAGAAATAATTTGACAAATCCCTTGGGAGTTATGAGTAGCTTTTCATATTTTGTTTCTATGACGAAAATGTACAATATCATGTTGCTAGTAAATAAAATAAATTTTCGTTTTCTGTTACTTCAGGAATTACGTAAAGTAGGTTTTTTCCAATAAAAATTTTCAAGGCCAAGATAATATTGGCAAAACTGCTTTTTTAAATTATTAGAACATTTATTTTCGTCAGGTTTTTCTGTAAATAGTTTGCTTCATTTTGACATTTTAAATTGTCAGCTTTTCTGTTTTGAAAATGAATACGCATAAAAAACGGCATCTTTTAAAATTAATTGTAAAAAAGCAATTCTGAGGTGTGATGAGGAACTGTTGGATCTGCAACCTAACATGCCAGAAGAAGAAATTTACGAAAGATTACTTAAAATAAAAACTCCTTTAATGCCAGACTTTAAATTTCCCACCAATTTTTAGTCCTAAAAAGTTACTAAAACAAATTTTACCAACATATTTTTTTAAAGGAATCCAAGTAATGCCAACATAAACCCTAAATTCTTTGACCTTCAAAATTTTTATAGGAAAAAAACGTACTTTAGCTTGTTATATGATTAATCAAAAAATTAATAGAAAAAAAAATGTTTAGTTTATTGAATAGTCTCTCGACTACCATTGTTGGTCAAAGTTATGTAGATTATTTTTGCGGTGGTATCACTGATGTCCATTGCGCTTGATATTAGAATCGTGCCCTAGTGACCTACGATCTCGGAATTTCATCAAATTACTATATAGTACTCAAGTCATTTGCTAAGTAAATTTTTTAGAATCAGGATATCTATACCGTAAAATCGTTGGTCTCTTTGTATGTTTGTTCGCTATCTCCTCCGAAGATACTGAACCGATTAAATTGTATGATAGCTTAAAATTTTTGAAATTTTTAGACTTAGATCGTAGGCGGGTTTTTATTCTCAAAAAAGTACGAAAAAGTAAAGTTTTAATTAAATCGTGTACTAACTAGTGAAGACTTAATGTTGATATACCATTATAGCAGCGCCTTATTCAACGAAGCATCGTGGGTCAGTGGTAGAATGCTCGCCTACCACGCGGGCTGCCTGGCTTCGATTCCCGGCCAATGCATCCTTTTTTACATTTATATTAAGGAATCTCTCTTAAATTAGCGAACCGAAGCGTAGCTCGGGCGATTCACTAGTAAGGACATAACCTCTGATTAGCTTTTATCATTTGCAATGTTTCTAATGCATATTTCACTTAATATTACTGACTATTCAGTTCACATGTCATCTGTCAAAACTGGACCAATGAAAACGCCAGATTTTGCATTTCATAGCCAGCCAACCAAAATAAATTGTAGTGACTATTGTACTAGTACTCAGGTGACCATTTTGAACAAATTAAAATATTTATTGAAGATGTTTACACAAATTATATCTTAACATATGTAACTAAGTGTTGAGTCTTTTTAATTTGGAAAATGGATTTGGTTCACTGAATACTCTTCCGAATGCTATTCTATTTTTGAGGTTGTATCACTCATGTCCACTCGTCCTATTTGTACCCACACTCAATGGATCTTCGTGATACCTACTACCCCAAAAATAATCGACATAATTTTGAGTACTTACAGTATTCTAAGAGACAATTTTTTCGACCTCACGAGTGCTTTTGCAAAGAGCACGAGAGGCTAGCGAAAAAAAAATATATGAAAATATTCAGTACACGTTGGATATTTGGTGCTATTTTCCTGAGAAATGAAGATTTTGTATCATTCAAGTGGAACGAATTAGCTGAAGTTTTGCACTTGTGCAAATTATCGCTGAAATTGCATTAGTGCAAAATTATCACATATAATCTCATAAGAGCATTAATTCTTTCCGGAAATTTTTTTGAGTGTGTTCCAACAACGTCGTATTAATTTGCCCGAGCGGGACGCGAGGACAAATTAGGAGGTTGGTGGAATGCACGAAAAATAATTCCCGGATATGAATTATAGCTCGAATGCAGATTCGGTAAGAAAATCGTAACGACACAAACCCTAAAAAGAAGTAGTGTCTACCTACAAAAAATTTCCAAGAAATTTTGATGTTGTCTTAGTTACGGCTCGTGAACTCGTTTTTCTATTGGTCAATAATGAGTGTCGTACGATTTTCCCTTGAATTATTTATTATTATCTCAATGGAACTAGGATAAATAGTTTCACGCTATTGGTTGTTTGAATGTATATGGATACATACTTAAATACATTTATTTTCACACTAATACGAAAAGGAAACTTAGTTTTACAATAGTACCCTAAAGTGGCGTTTTAAAACTGAAAAGTATTACTTTTATATCGTGAGTGAGAAAAAAAACTGTTGATACAATACAAACAAGAATAAATTCCGTTGATTTCGGCTTCCACGGCCATTGTCATTAAGTAACAAACGACTTTTGGAATTTGACCGTGTCATTATTGACAATGACACGGTTCAATTTCAGAAGTCGTTCGCTACATAGTAAATTTGGTTAATTTCTTATATTCAAATCTAGAGTGCACATCATAAGTAAATTATTAGAGCGTTAGCTGTACCTGTTTTCTGTCAATTTTCAAAGTTTCAAGGTTTTTGGTGCAATCTGTTTAATTGAAAAATTATCAATGGCGTTATAGTAGGCAAAATATGTCTCGCAACAAAAATTAAAGAGAACCTGTGGCTAATAAAATAGTACGAAACTTTTCTGAGGAGGTTTCTTCTGTAGGTAATATCTAAGCCCTGCACTTAAGGCATTATTAACAGCTATCGACGTGAAGCAAACTGTGAATTCGATGTTTTCGTATTAGGTCATCCTGTTTCGTTATCTTTGAATGAACTTTTGTCGTTTTTAAAACAATATCAAAAACAAACCAAGGGTACCAAGGTATCCTGTTTCTGTTTTAGTAACATATTTTTATAGATTCAAATATCGTAAGTTTCTATTTCCCAGATCGCTTTCGGCAAGGGAAACAAATAAATTACACATTTATACTGTAATTTTGTATTCAAAAATATTGAACCTTAACAATATAAATTTGCAGGAATTGTGTGCAATGTAAGAAAATGTTTGGTCGCCATTTCCAAGGAAAAGCTTGTGGAGATGCCTGCATCTTGAGCGGTGGACAAATATTCCTGGACTGCAACAACCCTGACACTTTTGATACTTTTTTGAAGAGATTTTATTAGAAATTACATACTAATTTTATTAATTTTAGTATATTTAATATAATACAATTTATGTTACATTTTACAGGTTAAATTTATTTATAAAGTGTGTGTAATATTAATTGTAAAATTGATGAATACATTATTTAAGTTTATCTTTTGTAATGATAATTTAGACATAGAAATAAATTGTTACCATTATAAATATAATATGATAATTAAAACTTAGCATTTAAAAAATACTGTAATGGTTCATTTCATACTAATTAGTCCAGCTACAAATTGTACTCTAGTATTCTGAGAACATCAAAACTAATTTGCCTATAAAGGCGAAAAGCATAAAAACTATGTGTAGGATTATAAGAAGCCAAATCGAGTTAATTCGTTGACTCTCAGCAATGTCTTTCAATTAATCTCTCGCAAAACATTCTCTCTGAGTCACTTTCTGACTGTTTTTCACAATCTGTGTCTGTGTTGTTGGATGATGTGCTGTTACATCGCCGCCATTTTGCTCTTCTGTTTTGAAACCACGTTTTCACCTGCAACAAAAGCAACTTTAAATAATATTACAAATCAAAGTAAACTTGCTCAAAATATTTATTAGTGTTTTTATTAAGTTATTAGCTAACGGCGAGAAGTTACGGTAAGTCAGTACAGCTTTTATAGTGGCGTAGTGTAAGTTTGGCTTTCACAATTATTAGTGAGCATATTTTTTAAATGTTCCAAGGCTGGTCGCGGCAGACAGGGGAGTAGGGTTGTACTTAACGTACATTTGTACTAGTAGGTACCAACCAAAAATTGGAAAGCTATTTAAAATCCAGTACACCATGAAAAGTGTAAGTCATGTCTAAGTTGGTTTCATACGATCAGTAAATAATATTCTAATGTCAATCAGCTTTCAAGTAATGACAGTTCATCTGCGAACTGTACATGTAACTGTTTTGTTAAGGCTTTGTAACATTATGCATGATTTAAGTAGGTACTAGTCGTGTTTTTAAAACTGTATATACTTGAATTTTTGAGCCCGTGCGTGCACGTCATCAATCCGCCTTTTAGTAAGGTTTTCACTACCAACATTTGAAAAATATAAAACTACTCTTTTTTTCAATAAAATACTGATTAATATTGCTTTTGCTAATAATATAGCTTCATATATTGCTATAGCCGTACAATTTTTGTTTTAATATTTCATAATTTCCATGAACAATAGCAAAAACTATAATACGTCGGGGTACTTTGTGTTTTCAAGTTCTGCTCAGGGAATTAACACGTACGCATGTCGCTTTTTAAAACGACTTATTTGTTATAGTGGTTTTGACAGGTGTTGACAGTGACATATAGTTTAGTTTTGCATTTTAAAAATCCGTTGTTTTCATAACGAACATTGCAAACAAGTTATACTGTCGTTTTTCCGCTGCTACAAATTACTTACTTTGGGAAGAGTTTAGTTGCTGGAAACGTATGGAGAACTTTAAGCTAAAATGTCGACCGCCTTACCCAGAAAGTCAAAAGAGCTTGTTGCCGCTTTGATAAGGTATTTTGAACGAGAAAGAGACAACGATGGTGCACTTATACCGCTAACTGCTGTGAGACAAGTAAGTAAATTACACATGTAATATAATAATTCGTAATATAATGACCAACTTTCTAATGGTTTGGTGTTACAGAGAGTTGCCAATGTTTTAAATTCAAGCATACGAACAGTCTGTTCTATTTCGCAGACCTGCAAATCTGTATACTGTATACACCATGGTTCAAAATAGTAAGTTGATACACTTATCATCATAAAGGACAAAATAGCCGAAAAACGCCGCCTCAGGCAACGATGGCAACTTACCAGATCGGACCTCGACAAACGAGAGTATAATAGGGCCAGCAAACATCTAAAAAAACTCCTTAGTCAACATTAAAATCAAGCTGAATATCTCACCAAAGTGTTTACACCCTTCCCTTGTCAACTCCCGAATGAAGATGCCAAAGATCAACATAAAGAAATCTCCAGGATATGACCTGATCGCTGGGACAATTATCAAACAATTACCAACTAAAGCTATACAAGCCCTTACACATTTGTATAATTCTATCCTCAGAATCCGGCACTTCCCAAGTCAATGGAAAACAACGCAAATAATCATGATTATGAAACCTGGTAAACCACCAACGGAAATTACATCATACAGGTCCATAAGCCTACTCCCATTCTGTCAAAGGTCCTTGAAAAATTGATTCTGAATAGATTAATGCCAATTTTAGACGACCAAGAACTAATCCCTAACCATAAATTTGATTTAGTTGTTCAAATACTGCGCAATTCCAATTATTATTCTTTGTAAAAATATGTAAATTATTTTACTATTATAGTCAATTTATTCGTTATTTCATGTGGTACTCAATACAATGTTTTTACTAAAATAAATCGAGCAAAATTGTATTTTTAATTGATTTTAAGTTGGGTCCGAAAAATTACATAAATACCTGCAGAGTACCTGTTATAAGTAGCCTCAACAGGTAAATAACATATACAGCGAGCAAGCAAAGTATCAGTTACAGGAAAATGCGCCTAATCCGTATATCTGAAGTGCGCCAATTCATTTCACACAAGCTACATCATTCAAGTTTTCAAAGTGCTGATTTTCTGAGGTCGTTTGGTCACTTAATTTTACATTAATTGATAGCTGTCAGCGTTTACTATAAAAATGTTATGTAAATTAATATGATGTTGTCTTTAGTTTTCCTGTTGTGGTTTTTTCTTTCATCTTTAAAATATTAATTTAATATATTCATTAAATTGTAACTGTTAAAGTTGTATTTTATCTACCTTTTACTTCACATTAAAATGCAATTTTATCGTTTAGACCAGGGGTCGGCAACCTGCGGCCCGCGGGCCGCATGCGGCCCTTTGCAACTTTTTGCGCGGCCCGCCAAAGCACCAATATAACTTTAGGAAAAATCAACAAACTTAGAGCGTAAGCGTGCCGAAATGTGGCCGGTGACAAAAATGCGCGACAAACAGAAACATAGTGGGAAACCTATTTTACTGCGCAAGTTTAATCCCCACTCCCCAGCGAATACGACGTCTCGCTTAGCAAGTGTACCATTCTTTCTAGTGATGGTCATAATCGGATGATTTCAATAATCGAAATGTTCCATTTCGGAATGTTTATAAAATCGGAATATCATCCGATTATTTTACATTCCGTAAATGCAAGCAAGGGAAAACGAGCGAAATAACAACAAGCGGAAGGAAGATGAAGTGCGTGCAAATTTACGATGAGAGCACTCGCCGTCGCGCCGTAAGCCCTTATCTGCGTTGGCATCTATTGTTTCGGTTTGTAGGACGGTCAGTAATAGCTATTTACGTTATTTGACCGGTAGCAACATTTTTATGGCCGCGCCAATACTTTACAGGTCGAACCGTAGGGCGAGACCTGTATGTTTGGCAAGGCCATAAGAATTCTACCGGTCGTGTATCGTATAAGATTTTTTAGGATACTGCATTGGTAACTAGCGTTTACATAGTTACAAACGAGTCCGGTAGATAAAATTTACCGGCCTAGACCAGTAGTAGTTCTATTACTACTGGTCTAGGCCGGTAAATTTTATCTACCGGACTCGTTTGTAACTATGTAGACGCTAGTTAGCAATGCAGTATCCTAAAAAACAATTTATGAGTTTGAGTCGCACAGTGAGATATGAGGAAATAAAATATTTTTTCAAATTATTACAGTAGTTACGTTAATAGACTTTCGGAAAATGGTAGTGATATTTTAAAGTTTAATAGCACATAAAGTACATAATAGATAGTATAAAACAATACTTGAATTTGAAGTCTGTAGGTGTACTATCTAATAATTAATCTACGAAATGCCACTGCCATTAGTGCCATTCACGTATCATACACGTGCGCACACGGCGCGACCCGTCGACATTCGCCAACCAGCATATAGCAGTCAAGTGAGTCAATACAACATTCCGTATTCCGTTCAGTTCAAATTGGCATTTCGTTTTCTCATTTTGTGTACCGAAAAGTAAAATAATCGAATTCCGAAAGTTCCGAATTTTGTGCACCGAACAGTAAAATAATCGAATTCCGAAAAGTTCCGAAATAATAGGAACCTTCCGATTATTCATTCCGGATAGGCCCATTACTAATTCTTTCATTTCGCCAGTTTGCTACTGTATGTTCATATGTGCGTTCATGTTGACAGCCGTATGACGTTTCACTACAATATTTTATATTTTTTATATTTATATATTTTATATTTCCATATTTATACATATTTAATTGGAATTGTATTTTCTATTTTTTTCCTTTTAAGAATTGTAAAATTTTTGTTCTCTAACATTATTGTTATTATAGCATGTCAATAAAAAATAAATTTTTTCTATATTTATTTTTAATAATATTTATACTCGTATATGATATAAAAGCACTATTTAAGTTACATTTGAATGTGCGGCCCGCATAAAAAAATTTATTTTGAAAATGGCCCGCCGTCCGAAAAAGGTTGCCGACCCCTGGTTTAGACGATAAAAAATTACATATTCACATTGTTGGTAGCACTACCAAGCTATGTGAAATTTGAAATTTGCAGGTTATATTTTGCATCAGTCTGTGTCAAACAACGTACTTTTAGTGACTGTATAAGGATCATATAAACATACTAGGAGATGATGTCATCAATATGTTATGACGTGCACGCACGGGCTCAAAAATTCAGGTATAGTAGCATAGAATATGTTGAAAAACGTATATGTCTTCTAAACTTCCCAATGCATCTGTCAAATATGAAGGTTATTATCGAAATGTCACTGAATGACAATCAAACAGTAATTTTATGAATTAAATTACGAAATGACTTACTGTTTTCAATGCTGGCCTGATTTTAAATAGCTTTCCAATTTCTGGTTGGAATACTATACCACATACTCTCAAACGCATTTATTTTTTACAGATTACCTATCTACTCACAAGCTCATCACACACAAATAGGGAAACAATCAAAAGAAATGAACGCGTTTCTTCTAAATAATTCTCTGACGAATGAGTTTTTCGAAGAATTTCTTCCTTATTTTTTATAGTATTGTAGAAGTCGTCACAAGAACTCTCATATTTTATTTATACCAGAAAAATATGTTCTCTAGGTAGCATTGGTCCCTGGGACGTCCATTTACTTTCGTGGAACATTCCCGTACGAATGGGCACTTTACACACAATTTAACTTTTTTTGTCAAAGTGCGATATATTCTGCAGATAAGACAAATAAACCTGCTTCAGCGACTCTTCTTTTCATGACATTGAAAACATTGTTTAGCACCACAGGAGCATTATTTATTTCTTCAATATGATTCACTACCGTCCGTCTAAGGTCATCCAAATCAGCGATAGGGGTTTTAAAAATCGAATTTTTAAGATTTGGTCACAAATCGTATGATCTAGGAGAAAATATAACGGGCGTATTTAAACTTAGGATTCGGTTGCAAACATTTCCATAATAAAATCCAAATTTTGCCGATCGACCTGTTGATGCAATTGTGGAATTGATGTATGCGGTTGATCTTCGATCACTGCTCTCACAGCTGCAATGTTTTCTCCGTTCCGTACTGTTGGCCTGCCAGTACGTGCTTTACAAGCTACGCTTCCTGTTTCCTTATAAACTTCCACAATGTGACGAAGAGCCCTACTGAACGTGTCATAGTGAACCGCCACATCTGGAAATTTTTCAATAAAATCTCGCATGGAATCGACCCATTCACCATTGATTTTTTGACCATTTCTGAAGTACATTTTTAGCATGGATCGTTTTTGCCCGTCTGTGAAAACCACAACCTAAAATATACAAACTAAAAAGTTTCGTCGATTTAATAACGTGTTTCACTGGATGTGTATAGAGTTTTGAAAATTTCACTGCTACAAACGACTACTACTTACGGTGTGCACGGTGGTACTGTGTTCACTGTAATAAAACTGTCTTCAATCCCAGTTTTTGGAACTATTTTTTTTAAAGTTCGGTAGAAATTTTTTGAGTTTGTTTAAACAAATCTGCACAAACCTGTCGTGGGCAATATAATGCTAGCACATTTCGTACTTATAAATCAGAATTATTGCTAAAATCGCTGTGAAAAATTGTTTAATACTTTTCAAATCAAGATGACAATCATAAAGCGACAGTTGTAACTGAATTAATGCTAGACATGCAGTGCATATAGTCTGTTTTTTTGCTTTATGATTCAGAGCAGGCCTTGCATTTATATTATTTTAGCAGTGTACAACAGTTTAGTTACAAAATATACCTAACGTCAAAATGAAGGTCCCCGAGATTGTCACGTTGACACTTCAATAAGTATAATAAAATGCCACGAAAAAGCAGCATTAATAGTAATAGCTAAAGTAGCTATAAAATGGTAAATTAAGTAAAACAGCCATTATTGGAAGAGTTGGTCAAATCTTTGATGTAAGTATTAATAATTAAACCATTATAAAATCTCTAACAATTTGTTATTATGCCAGACTTTGAATGCAACTCTGTTTAATATTCTAAATGAAGCAAAATCACAACTCCAGCAACAACCGAATGACAACATGAAGAAGAAAAAAGAATTTGTAACTTGGGAGGACTATAGTTTCAGGGAGGATATTAAGAAACTTTTGAATTTTTTTACTTTGGATAATTTATTGCGATGTGCAAAAGAGGAACTAAATTATATCAAGACTCTTTCAAAATTATGCTACACATTAAAAAATATGGGATATAAATACAAAATTATGAGTGGAAGAAAATTGGTTTGTGAGAAGAATCATGTAATTTCGGCGAAGATTACTTCTTTAAAGAAATATTTACAATTTCGAAATTCTAGTGATGGATGAAACTAGATATTTCGCAATGGAACCAGTCTGCATAGGTACACCCGTGACACATACTTGAAAAGTAATCCATCTAAGAGGGAAAGAGATATACTATTTTGCATGCAGGATGCACATCAGGATTTGTACCAGGGTGTGACTTACTGTTGGGTTCGGACAATAATGACAGCTACTATCATAAGTGTATGAACGGTGGCATTTTTAGGCAATGTTGAAAAAACAGTTAATCCCTCTTATATGTTTAGCATAAATAATAACTTCTACAACACAGATTTGCAAACAAAAGGCATAAGCAAGTTTTTAATAATATATTTTCACATTAGAACATATAGAAATTTTATGACGTTTCTGTACAGTTAGATAACAACCATGTTTAAATAATTTTTTTTTAAATAAAGCAATACCTTATTTAATGTCAGTGATTCAGTAATTGTAGCTTTCATTATGTATAATAGTGCTTATCATGGTGTAATAGTAGATTATATTATAAGTGAGAGATATGCATCATTATTTACGAGTGAGAATTTTGAATCGGGAGTGCCCCAGCGTCATCGATGTTTTTTTTTAAATAGCAACTCTTTTTTTTTATTACGGAATTTGAAAGAACTCATTTTTTACTTACTCTAAGCTGATAATTGAGTATATAAACCGTTCAATAGTTATTTTCCAGATAGGAGGCCATGTTAGGGTGATGAATTTCACCCTGTAAATATGCTGTCAGTCATTAACAAAAGTTAGGTTATGCTCATTTTATACAAACTGATAATTTTATGTTAATGTACAAAACGTGGTTGCCAGATTTGGTTTTGGATTTTGTGCCACTTTTATTATTGGTTAAGATAAATTTCATGAAAGACATTGCTGATTCTGAATACGTTTCATACTTTATAAGTAGGCATAATGGTATAATGAAAGTCGTTTTTTTATTGTAATTATAAATATTTAAATATTACAATTTATGTATTTTTTCAGTATAAATAAAGCTTTTACAAGCCACTTTAGGCCCATTGCATAACAATCTGTCTCCATTGTCCCTTTATCATGATTTTATGTCTCCAGTCTTCTATTCCTTTCCTTGCTATGTCTTCCATTACTGCCTCCTTCCACCTATTCCTTGTGCGCTCTGTCTTCCAATACTATCTTAGTAGCTCTTCCATCTGGCATTCTCCATATATGCCCAAACCATCTTAACCTTTGAGCTTTAATGAAGTCTACTATATTTGGCTCTCCATACTTCTTTTGTACCTCTTCTTGGTCTGCCACATTCATCGTCCATGTTTCACATGCGTACATAGCTGTGGGTCGAATTACAGTCTTATAAGTCGTAGTTTTGCATTTCGCGACATTTGTCTTAAGGACTTTATACTATTTAACGCGCCCGGACATCTCGATGTTGTTATTAACCTTGATTTCATTCCTTGTGTGTAATTTAAGTTTTCAGAGATTAATGTTCCTAAGAAAGTAAACTCCTTAACTCGTTCTATTCTCAAATCTTAATATTACGCCATTATTATTGATTTCTGCATTTTTTCCATTACTTCTTTGTTAAAGCTGCTGAATATTGTCCAGTGGAAGTTAAAGAATGGATTTTTTTAAATATGGCCACAGAAGAAAATCACAGGGAGTTAAGTTACAAGACCTCGGGGGCCACACTGTAGGCATGTTTTGACTAATAACTCCAAGTAAATTTATGCCCCATCTTATTGAAAGTATGTAACCCTTTTGTAATTCATTGTCACGTAACTCTTCAAAAAACGACGACAAAATTTCAGTATGATATGATTGTGCATTTAGAAAACCTAACATTTGAACTATTAAAATAAAATTTAATCGTTTTGCTGCACTCAATTACCTTAAAAAAATATAGGACCTATAACTCTTCTTTTACTAATTGCAGCTCAAACCCCGATTTTTGTGGGTGAAGCGGTTCTTCAACATAAAAATTGGGATTGTCAGCGCTCCACATCCTCATACTTTGTGAATTAATATAGCCAGATAAATAGAAGTATGCCTAATCAGTAAAGAAAGTTTTCTCAAACGCATTATCGTTATTTCCTAAATTATTGATAAACCAGTTACAAAATTCCAATCTAACCGGAGGATCGTTTGGCAGCAGTTACACTTGCAACCGGTAAGGAAAATAATGCAAATTGCTTCTTAATATCCTATGAGATGTTGAATATGAAACATTTAATTGCTGTCCTAAATGGCGAACAGATACGTGTGGTTGTTCTTGCACAATTTGTCTCGCATTGTTAACTACTTCTTCAATGCGTATGTTGCAAATAGTATGTATCATTTTTAGGTCGTGGGCCAAAAGGTTTAATTTCAAAATTGTTCCGCCCCATAATATTTCTAATAGTTCTTTCAGATATCTAAAACAGTACAAAGCCGAAAATTAAAGCAACAATTAAGTTTTATGCATAAATACTTGCATCCTAAAAGTCACTAAGCCGGGCAAAGATTTCAGTTTCACCGAGGTCGGGCCTGTCGGATTTATAATGCCTGTAAGCCTTTGTAATTTGTAGTTTTGTGTCACCTTTAATGACTTTTGGCATAATTTACTTTAGTACTACAATTTGTTGACAGATAGATATCTATGACGCCGATGTCCATACATATTATGCCTAGTGGCAAACAAAGTATGAAAGGACTGGCAACATTGCATGTTTAACCTCAAAATGTCAAATTAGACACTTTCGTGAGCCTCCTGTACATAACAGCTGCTTCTGACAAAGTGTCAAAAAGAGTTTCTAGGGAGTTTTAGTTTTATTAAACATAAAAACAAAATTCCATGTCTACCTACTTGGCAAATAACTATTGAACGGTTTATAGGTCACATGACCAAAAATTTGAAAAAAAATCAAATTGCAAAATACTAACTTTAATTGCAATGCTATCTTCAAAAACAACTAAATTAAGTGTTCAAATTGTGCACCGTTGTCTGCCTGACAGTAGTCAAGACGACCGACATGTTGTTTATTAACTGCTGTCATTGATAAACACGTAAAATCATACTTTCTAAAATTAAATTTAGTATTTTGCAATTTAGAATAGTTTTTCTTAATTTTTGATCATGTGACCTATACGCAAAAAAACAGCTTAGCGTAAGTAAAAAAATCTGTTGTTTCAAATTCCGTAATAAAAAAGGGGGTTGCCATTAAAAAAAAATCGATGCCATCATACATCCTAGGCGGGTCACCCTGTATGTAGTATCGATTTTATTTGAAAAAAATGTGCAAATAAAAATAAAAATCGATGGGTCTCAGAGTTTTTTCAAAAGTAATTTCTTGAATATTTAACGCATTTATCCACTACTTTACGAAAGCACTGTGTACAGATTGTCTGCAGGTACTAGGTACACACGGTAACTAGATACAGAGACGGCTAGTGCTGTCAGACAAACAAACCGCCTCAGTATCAAGTTACCGTGTGTACTATCTAGTATAGTACATTTTTTTCTATAATAATTTTCAAGGTCAACTTTCTAGGGGATAAGTTGCATTCCTGCAGGGTCCCTAGTTTTAATAATGTTGGTACATAGATTTTTAGTTCTTTTCTTCCACTAAAAAAAATCTTGTCATTTTGACAGATATGTCATACTTTAATATCGCTTGCTTCATTTTTGCCTTTAAAATATTTCTTGGTTTTCTTTTTTTATCCGATTTTATTGATGATGATGATGATGATTCCATGTTAAAAAAAAGAAATTTGTCAAGAGCTCAAATTAAGAAACTTTGACATTCAACATTGACATATAACCATAATTTTGAAAAAGTTCTACCAACAAGAGGTATAAAAATTTACTAGCATTTTAATCACATGTCTACCAACAGACTGGCAAGTGGCAACCATCACGCCACTGTTTAAAAAGGGCGATTCAAAACTTTGCAACAATTACAGAGGGATCTCGCTCTTGAGTACGGTCGCAAAGGTATACGAAAGAATCCTGGAAAAAAGGCTCAGGGAGAAAGTTGAGCAACAATTGCAAGAACCGCAGTGTGGATTCAGACCAGCAAGAAGTGCACATGATCACATATTTACAATCAGGCAGATAATAGAGAAAGCAATAGAGTTTGGGAAAGAAGTATTACTCTGCTTTATTGATTTGGAGAAAGCCTTTGACAAATTAGAAAGGAAACACATATGGACAGCGTTGGAAAAAAAAAGGGGTGGAAGAAGAGCTTACCTTAGCAATCAGAAGTTTATATACTAAAAGCATAAACTACGTAAGGACGCATAACAACACTTCTGAAGCATTCACTTCGTCTGTGGGGGTTAGACAAGGCAGCGTGCTAAGTCCTTTACTATTTAACTTGGTGATGGACGAAGTATTAGCAGAAACTAAAGAACTAACCATAAACTATAATGTGGGTAACCTTAATATGCAGCCAGTGTTTATTAAAGAGCTAGTTTACGCGGACGATGTGGTGCTAATTTGTAAAAGTGAACAAATTCTACAACACAACATGAACGTCTGGAGCAGGGTGCTACAAAAATATGGAATGAGAATAAACAGTGATAAAACCAAAGTGCTACGGGTTGGGAAAGAATTCCAGCAAGTTACAATCTCTCTACAAAACACAATCATAAAACAGGCAGAGTCATTCAAGTATTTGGGTGCCACGATTAGCACAGATGGTCGCATAACTGAGGAATTAAATAACAGGCTGGGGTCAGCAGGCCGAGTTTTCCAAGTCATGAACAAAAAATTCCTGAGAAACAAGAACATATTCAAGAAGACAAAGCTGACTATATTCAACTCAATTATAGCACCAATCATGACATACAGCAGTGAATCGTGGGTTCTCACAGAAAAACAGAAAGGATTACTACAAACAGCCGAAATGAAGTACCTGAGGAAAGTGGAGGGAGTAACAAGATTGGACCGAATTCCTAACGACACCATCCGACACAATTTGAACAGTAAGCCGTTAATCAAAATAATTGAATCTAACCAACTACGATGGCTAGGACATGTTGAAAGAATGAAAGAGGAGCGAATTCCCAAGAAGGTATGGAAAACTAAAGCATATGGTAGAAGACCGAGAGGAAGGTCGAGGCTAAGATGGGGCGACACCGTAACTAAAATCCTCGAAAGCATAGGAATAAGTATGGGAGAAGCCAAAAGGACAGCGCAGGACAGGAATGCTTGGAAGAAGATCTGCAAGCAATAACTCGACACCGTAAGGTAGAAGAGTTCGCGATTAAGTAAAAAAAAGTAAGTAAAGTCTACCAACATTGTAACACTTTGACAGTTATTATAGAAAAAAAACGTACTTTACCTACAGACAAACTGTATATAATTATGGCACCATCGGTATAGGTCTTTAAAGGGACAGTTGAGAGGCTGTGTGTGTGTAGCTTATATTTTTATATTTTACTAGTACATTTCATATAACAGGTTGCATATTCTTGATAAAGGTCCGTAAATGTGAATTTATGGAAGTTTAACACTGTGATACAAAAATAATTATCTAGGTATAAGATTTAGATTTGTGATAAGCGTATTAGGGTTTAAATAACTCATTTTGTAGTTTTTAATTTTGAACTTAATCTTTTGCTTACCCATTAAATATTCATTAGCTCTTTGCATACAAGAGAAGTAAAAGAAATTAACAACCGTATTCATAGTCGTTCGCCAGCGGATCGCCGGCGACTCGCCGGAGTTTCGTTATGAATAGTATGTTGGCGGCACTGTACGTCTATGTCAAATTCGAGGTGATCAGGTTAGGTTTTCAGTCAGTTTTGACAGAAACTGACACAAAATCTAGCCTGCTAACCTCAAATTTGACATAGACGTACAGTGCCGCCAACATACTATTCATAACGAAACTCTGGCGAGTCGCCGGCGATCCGCTGGCGAACGACTATGAATACGGGCGTAAGTAGTTTTGCAACAGGTGTAACATATTGGGTTATTGTTATGACAGCAGCAGCAGTTTAAATAGAAGATATTTAGAAGAACAAATAGCTAGACATTATAAATAATATAAATCACCGTCTGTAATCAAACTAGAATCAAAGAAAACTCCTTATTTGACGACCTGTATGTTAAAATATTACCGAAAATGATACGAGGGTAGCACCGTAAAATTCTGCAATCTCATAAAAAAGTTTTGTTTTTTATTTTTAAACATAATAAAAGTGACACTGATGTAACTTGACAGACAAGGTAAATGTGTTACTTTTATGCCAGCAGAGTAAAAGTACTTCAAATTGGCTTTACCGGGGTCGGTAGCTCAGTGGTAGCATCCTGGCTACTGATCGTAGGGTCGCGAGTTCGATTCCCGGTCCCGGTGAGGTTTTCAAAAATAAAAAAATGCAGATGAAAGCCTCTACAGAATGCCATCATTCGGAAGTGATGTAAAGCCGTGGGTCCCATGTTACTACGATGTGTAGCATGTAAAAGATCCCTTGCTAGGGTTTCAACTCCTTAGGGCCGGTTGCAGAAAGCAATGTTAAGTCTGGTGTTAGCTAACATTAGAGTCCCTGTATATAGTTATATAAGAGTCGGGCAAACACAAATGTCAGCCGCCATTAGTGTTCCAAAAATAAATGATGCGTTCAAGGCCGGAGTTGTTTTTCTTAATATGTGTCACTTTGATGAATTTAAATTACTTGTCAGTTTGACATTGTCAATAAATGGTAAACTTAATGCATTTACGAAAACTACACTGGTAGGTATCTACCGTTTACCGATTGGTGGTCAGCTGATTTTGCAGTAGATAGATCGGATTGAGTAATTTACGAGCGGGTTTTTGGTGGTGTAGTAAACATATAACCTCTAAAAACTTGTCTTGTCATCGAATCGAACAATATTACGTACGTCATTTAATTGTCATTGCCATAGCCACCCTTCAAATTTCCATTTTAGATTACTGCGCATGCGCAGTGGATCGTAGCCAATCAAAAATTGAACCGCGTTTGCCCGACTCTTATCTTACCATATACAGGGACTCTAGCTAACATCGCGTCAAAGTGAACAAAATCGCATCAAATTTTGTTTACTAATGTATTAGTTACCATAAGCATTTGAGATTTGATTCGCTTTTGTTCACTTTGACGCGATGTTAGCTAACACCAGACTTAACATTGCTTTCTGCAACCGGCCCTTAGTCTCGGCAAAATTCTAAGTAGGACTTTGACCATATGACCATAGCAGTCGGTGTCTAAGGTACCTGGTACTCTGCATGTCTAGACCTTGTCCATTAACAAACAAACAAACAACAAACAATTGGCTTTTTTTTACATTAGCCTTCTTGATTGTCTATAACTGAAGTAGACGTCAATTCTCGATAATCGTAATTTTTTAAAATAAATATTTATTTATATTAGTTCGGGCGTTTGAAAATAAAATAGCATATGATATTCGGAGTAAAAGTGACTTTGTGTGCCTCGGCCGAACTTGGCTGACTAGCTTATGCTCGTCAGTCAAACGCGTTCGTAAGTATCACTTTTACCCCTATTATTATTGTTTTTCAAAATATTCGTCCTTAAACTCTATAAATTTACGCATTCGATAAAACCAATTTTCAAAACATAAATTCCGCTCTTCTTGAATCATTCGAGAAACAAAGTTTTTGAAGCTTTCCACCGCACCTTCGAGAGTTCCAAATCGCACACCACGTATTTTATCCTTTAATCGAGAAAATAAAAAGTAATCTGAAGGTCGTAAGTCGAGGCTGTATGGGGGGATGACTTAGCAATTTTAACCCGGAAGCATGTAAAAATGCTTTTGTTTGATGTGATCTCAATTCTTGGGCGCCGTAAACGAGCTTTTTGAATAACGTCTGACAGGCATACTGTTGTGTAACATTCTGCGGTAACCTTACGTTTATTTTCAAGCACGACAGTTGTGATAGGTCTTGATTTTGAAAAAAGCAAGCAATTATTTTCTTATCAATACTTCGATATCGCTTCACCTTAACTTAGATTTAGGTTCAAATGCATATATTCCGCTTTCGTCACTAGTTATGATGTTGTAAACTGCTTTAGACTTACCTTCATCATATTTCTTAAGAGTTTTCTTACACTATTTCACATTCTGTTGTTTGTGTGCTTCTGTTAAACTGTGTTGTATCCCCGGGAAACATAGTTTTCTTACACCCAAATGATTATGTAAAATCTTGTTTATTGCAGTCAATGCTCAAGGTGCTCCTAATAATTCTATGTGACTCAATTTTTCTTCTGAATCACTCTTCGCACGGCCTTCGTTTCCGAAACTGCTTCCTTCGAGAAAATTGTGGTTGAGTGAAACTCGTTCAAATTTAAATTTATTAAACCAGCTATGAACAATCCTCTGCGAAGATATTTGGTCGCCACATGCAGCACGAAGTCGTCCAAAGCTTTGTTTCGGAGATAAAAGACTTTTAAAGTCATAGTAAATCATGGCTCTAAAATTCTCTTTCTTTAAGTTCATTTTTGCAAAATTAACTTGTATAATAACTGTTGCAATTGTATGTATGTATTATCTGTAACCTCATTTACCTTGTTATGTAGAGACTGGAACTTTATAAACTTGCATCTGGCGATACAATGTTCAACTTGCCCCGAATTCGGGATACAAAGTTGGAGCGCCTGCGTAGCAACCATTGTGTGCGGTGTGTTTTCGTGATGTGTTGATCTTGTTACTCTATCTCTTGGGTCTGTGGTCTTGAGTAGAGCGCAGTTAATTTGATGCCCAACTGTGAATCATCTCACCGAGCCCGATTCCAATCGCCAAGGCTGCGGAAAAATCCTGGCCCCCGCGGGGTTTAAGCCGAGGACTTGCAAGCCTAGCGCTTTCCCAACTGCGCTACAAACATTTGTTTCATGACAAGTTTGATTTCCATGGTTCACTTGATCGATTATAGTTTGCAGAAGTTATGGGTGTTACCCTTTCATGTACCAACTAGACACAATATTTACCACAGTGAGCAATTTATAAAACTCAAAGGCATATTCCAGGTTAATATAAAATGACAACCAAATCACAATATTTATATGAGAAAGTAACAAACGTGTTGCGGGATTGGACCGTGTCATTATTGAGGTCGAAGAACTCAACGTTTTGCCCATTTTCGTAAGAGGCTTCATCAGGAGGAAAAGCAAAAGAGCACGGTAGCTCAAGGTGTAAACCACGCCAGAGACGAAACTCCTCTTAGTTGAGTTCTTTTTTTTAATTTCTGACTTACATTTTCTAAAATTTGAGTAATTACTTTACCTTTTACACTTTTTCAAGAATTTCCAAAACTGTAATGAATTGCTGATAACATATTTCCACACGGGATTAGATATATGTTGTGGCAGTAAACTGTATATTTAATTCCACGGCACGTAGTAAATTATGTATAACATGTATTTCAACGGCATTTTATTTTAATTATAGAAAGTGGACCTTAAAGTAAGCCGCCACATTGATTTGATAATTAGTCTTTGTGTTTTTATGACACGTATGGTTATCACTATTACTTAGAGAAAATTTAACTTATTATTACCTGTTTATCAGTTAATTTTAAAGATTCTGCTAAAATTCGTCTATCTTCAGGGCTGAGGTACTTGTGAGAGATGAATCTCTTCTCTAAGGCATCCGTTTGTGTTGAAGTAAATCTAACTTGGCCCCCTTTTCGTTTGGAAGATAAATGGAACATCATAGGAAGAGAATCATATGTAGAACAGAACCGACTTCGTGAATATAATGGAGCATAGGGATGCCCTGAAATAAAATTGGCGATAAGAATAGAAATGATAATTTTAATGGTTTTATTGCTACAAAAAAACTAAGGGGCAAAACTAGTCCATTTTAGTTGATTAATGACTTTAACTGTCATGTGAATAATTCAAACCTGTCATATGTCATATCATATTTTAATATCAAAAGCTACAATATAAAATAATTATAAAACTAAATGTGATGAATGTGCAATTTGCAATACTCTCGACGTTTGGAAATAATCGTAAATTTATGCACACCTCAGTTACCAATTAAAAATTCAGATTCACACAGCTAAATAAACTGTTTCCTATTTTTTTTTGTAGCAATAGTACATTACACTGTTCGTGGTCAATAAATATTCTAAAAGATTACATAATATATTATGTTCGTGCTATTAAAGAAACATCTGTAATTAATATTACGGCATTTCCAGTTTTAACTTATATAAAAAAATTAATTTTCTATTAAGGTTGATAGCCTATAGAAACACGTAGTTCCTAGTTAATGTTTTAGAAAATGTATTGAATTAAGTCAACGTTTGCAGATTGGAAGCTTATCTAGATAACATTTGTAGAATCAAAACGGCCGATTACTAATTTATCATTATGAATTTCTTTGTCAAAAGGTTGCGAATAATTGTAACAAAAATAATTTTATACTTTTCGGACAGTGAGTCGATTATAGCTTAGCTTTAATGTTAAGACTTACACTACATAACAAAAATAATTGAAACTAAATCTAAAACAGCAGTTCCAACTACTACACACTGCGTAGCGACCCTAATTGAAATGTCAAGCATAATTAAGTTTATAAAAGCTGCAGCTGGAGTTATTAAGCAAGGAGGACAGCTATTTGCCGTACAAGAAATGTGAGATTACTGAAAATATGTTACCCTTTAGGATACTCAAGCACGTGGATGTGAAATCTGATCTTGTTTGTGCCCGGAAAAACAATCATTTACTTACGAAGCGCGGGTATTTATAATTTATACAAAAATAGAAGTCCGGATGCAGTATTCTTTATGAAATGTTTGCATTAATAGGAATTGTCAGTTTTCATAGAGGGATATTTCCCGGATTACAAAACTACTTAGTCAAAATCTAGTAATCAATTTGTATTTCAGGGAAAGTGAGGCAATTTCCAGATCTAAAACATTTTTCTTAAAATTTCACATTATAATGATTGTTGTCATTCGAATATCGAAATTGCTGTTTTTATCGCACGAGCTGGAAAATTGTTTATGTGAACAAATATTAATAAAAACCCCATTCGCGTTATACAGGTTACCTAAAATTGTAGGAAACATGGCAATTCCATGAGTTGGAAAAGGTTCAAATACTATTTGTCATAAGCGTCCCCGAAATAAAAAATGCAATCGTCAGATTGGTAGCTAGGCAATAAGTAGCTATTGTACCTGCTTGTTGCCTAGCTACTAAAGTAATTATTGCATTTTCTATTTCGGTTACTCTTATAGCAAATAGTAACATGCACGACCTGCTAAATTGTTTGACAAACGTCACTGTTTGCGGCCTGGGCATATGTGAAGTTTCGCGATTCTCCGCAGAGCGCTGTATACCCACGAGCGGGAATTTCAAATTTGCAGTGTAACATCAGTTACTGCGTAGACTACAATACATATATTTGATTAAAATTTACGACGTTTCTTAAACTTTACAACAATAATATAACCCTCCCGTGTATTTTTTACTTTGATTTTCTATTGTGTTTTATGATCAGTTTCCTGCTAGTTTTTTCGTGTATTTTCTCATTTACATTATTTACGTTCACAGTATAATTTGTTGATTAATTTATTCGTTATTATTGCTTTTGATTTCGTTTGGTATTGTTAAAATAGAAAGCGGTTCTACAACGTACAAATATACCAATTGGGGAAGATCTTATCATGAATTTACCTCCAACTAAGTTTTACGAAAGAAAAGGTCAGAAAGCTAAATTTAAATTATCGAACTGTGCTTCAAATAACGTACCTTTTTAGCTATTTCTATTTTCTATTTTTATTTAAATAGGTATCCATAAACAACGGAAAAGAATTGTTAGTTGTAGCTTTCAAGAAAGGTGTTTCCGAGTAACTTCTTCTGGGCGAAGACTATAAAATCACATTGCACTTCCTTTAGTACATTTTTAATTACTACATTTACAAATAGATATCTAATAAAACAAATAACTTTTAACTGTTTAATTTGAAATTTTTTACAATAAATTACACATAAACTTACAACCTTGCAATAACACACAGAATAAAATACTTCATTACTATTACCACCTAGAACATCTTCCAAATTTGTAAGAAATACGATTATCTGCATATCATGTGTTATTTTGGAGCAAATGTGTGAGCTATCCAAAAAATACCTGCCTGAAAATATTAATCCGTCTTCAACTAGGAATTCTTGGAGTTCCACACCTCTCTCAAGAAAAATATTAAAACTATAGATCTCTAAGATACCTACTTACACAACACTAAATAATAGATTACACCATTCACATTTATATTACATTCAAAACAATAAGTCCTTATCCTACTGATACTGCATTTAAAAAATAATTTCTAAACACGAATTAGTCTTGACAGCCATTGTCATTTAAATGTCATCGTGGGTATGTGGCGCCAAACGGCCAAAATTGGCGTTTTCTCAGAAATGAACACAACAATGGATTTCAAAAAAATGCCCAGGCCGTATAAAGTGACATTTGTCACATAATTCAGCAGGCCGTGGTAACTTGAGATAAAAAAATGAATCTGAGCAGGCCTTGATATGTGTTATACGTTTGGCAGTACTGAAGTGTATTGTCAGTCTATGTCAAATTCGAGATTAAAAGGTTAGGTTTTGTTTATTGTTTGACACATACTGACGTAAAACTTAACCTGCAAATCTCGAATTTGACATAGACTGACAATACACTTCAGTACTGCCAAACGTATAACACATATCAAGGCCTGCTCAGAATCATTTTTTTTTATCTCATGGTATTTGAATTTTTTCCTATTCATGGAACTGCCATGTTCCGTACAATTTTAGGCAACTTGAATATGCTTATTTCTCTCACAACCCGGCTAGTCCACCACTTGATATTTTGATGTTTGTAATATTTGGAAACTGACAATAAAAGAACATAAACTGCCAAAATTAAAATACTGTATTTTATTTATATTTTTATGGAAATTAAAAATAGCTACATATTTATAAAACCAGTTAGGAAATACTACCTCATTTTGTGTAGCGCATGCATTCGAGACGAAGGAAGCGTGTTTTATAGAATAATTTTTCTAATTTTGGGAAAAATGGTTCTTTAAACCTTAAACTGATGAAATTATAAATGACATGTCAAATAAATGCCTATGTATTAAAGATAAAGTAGATGCGCTTTAGCTTTTTCGTATGTCAATTTGATATACTATTATTAGTAGCACGGCCTTCTCGATCAGCGTGCCTGCCGGCTCTCAGCGGCCTGTTCATTTGCAAGCTTTTCAGTGTTCCGCGTGGCGCTAGTTACCCGGGGATTTGGAAGAGTTGGCTCAGCGTTTAAACTGTAGAAGGCGCGGCGCAGTCAACAAAATTCTTTCAATTTAATCTTTTCGAGCGCACAGAATGCTTGATTTTTGCGCGCAAGAACAATTTACAAACGCCATCATATTGATATAAAATGTTGACGTTTCTACGTACGCATTTTCGTTCATTGCAAATTTAGTTTGTTGCTTCTGTAAAAATCCATTTTGTATTTTTTGCTGCGGTTGATACGCTAGTTTCAATTAAGAAGTCTTTTAAATGCAAAAAAATAATTTTATTAAAGAATACACAGAATTAATGTAAAACTAACCTAATTTAACATTTCAGTCGGGACCTGGCCACAACGGCCAATGACCACAACGGTAGGGTTTCCAATTCCCGGGACCAAAAGTGTTTTCGGGACTTACGAGCTAAATTTCACTAGTCCCGAAGATCCCGAAAATGGTCCCGAAAGGAAAATAGTGTTCAGGTGAAATTTTTCGAATGCAGTTTTCAAAGAAAAACAAGTGTTTTAATTTAAATAAAGTATTTATCTACTGACAATCTGCGGTGGAGCTCGTATATAACTTCATTGCTTTCTTCTGGTACAAAAAATTTCTGTCGCTCTTCATCTTTTGCTTTTGTTTGAACTGCAAAGTGCTTGTGTAATCATTTCGGCAAGCTGCCTCTGATTATTATAATTTTATAGGAACACACTTTACATTTCGCCAATTGTTTATCTTCAATATATAAAATTGTTGCCATATTGACTTCAAATCGTTATTTTTTTAATGTAAAATGAAGGTAGGTTGCGAATCGGAATTCATTCTAATTGTAATGCTTTAGCAGACAAATAACGAATACATTTAAAACCTAAAAAGATAAATTATTTAACACAGAATTTTAAAAGTCTACAACACAGGTTTAATTCTAACCTACCGAAAACAATACCTCTCCTGCCTACGCAAAATGCAAATAATGCAGAATGTGCAGAGGAATAAGTAATACGCCGGACGCCGGGGAATACCCGTCCTAATTCTCTGACATCGAGTATACGCACGCATGTTGATATGGTCCCGGGACTTCGCCTGGGCTGGCTGTGGTCCCGGGACTCGGTTTTTGTGGTTGAATCCCGGGACTGTCCCGGGACCGAATCCCGGGACTGGAAACCCTACACAACGGCCAATCGCTATTTTGGCTGTTATGGCCATGACCACAACGGCCACCGTGACCATAACGGCCAAAAGCGCCCGCATAACCACAACGGCCAATTTGACCATATCGGCCAACTCGATAATTGACCATAACGGCCACCATGACCACAACGGCCAATTCGAAACTCCGCCTCATGCGCCATTTTGACCACAACGGCCACCGACGCCTATGTATTGGCGTCGCTGGCGACGTAGACCACAACGGCCAAAATGACCACAACGGCCAACCGTGGCGGGTGACCACAACGGCCAACCGTGGTGGGTTACACCGTGTTCCATTTTTATGATACGTAACTTCGGGACGTGATGTTGAAGTTCTATTTAATATTTATAATTTTTACGATATATTGTACAATAGAAATAGAACTTTAAAAATATTTTGCATATTGTAGCTTTGAAATAACAGCTCTTTTTTCATCATTTTTCAAAAATATGACGAATCAGTGGCGTGCAATTTCGTTACACCGCCCCTTTTACTAAAAAATAAATGTACGGCACTCGATTTTTCTAAATCTCGTAGCATTTTAGAATTCCTTTCTTAATTTTGGGCAAAAGGTATCTCTTTCGAATTTTTAAGTTACACGGCTTTGTTATCGAGTTATTTCGGATGTAATAAGAGTTGTTACTTAAAAAATGGCTAATAATAATTTTTTATTAAATTCGAAATATCTCTACAATAAGGATGTAACTTACAACTTCGAAGGAACGACTTTTACTTCAAACTTAAACAAGGAATTCTCTTTTGTTTAAAAACGTACCCATAGTCCGCAGGGAGTAATGGGCAAGTTATGATTTCGGTCTCAATTTCAACTTCACTATTTTAAGGAAAAATGCGGTTTAGAGTATTTTTCTATGCGAATCCAGCATTTTTTAGAAGATGTCTGTCTGTGGGTGCGTGCGTACGTACGTATTCCTATATCTCGGAAAGGCGTGATCCGATTTTGAAGAAATTTTAAATCGGCTCTAAGGAATTGTTTTAAATTTTTTTTATCGATAGTCACCGAGGGCCTGTTGCTAATTTTTCTAGTCGCATCTCCAAAATTTGTATGTGACGCCCTGTAGAAATTTTCGAAAAAGCGCAATTTAAGGCGTATCTCGGGAACCCGAAGGTCTTTTCAAATAATTTTAACGGCAAATGTAAGCCCTGAGATACCTGAAACACTCTAGGTTATGACAAAAATTCTACCTAAAAAAAAATCAAATTTTGAAAACTTTATAATCGCAAATCGGGTCTAACAAGTTTTTATTCCCAAACTTTAAAAAAACGCGATTTATTGAAATAAGAAGGCACTAAATCAACTCTTGCACTTTTTGTTATAAGATAAGCATTGTGTGATTGGTATCAATTAGACCGCCGAAAAGTGTAGCTTTTAAAAAAGTATCCCACCACGGTACTATTTGAAAAAATGAATTTCTAGAAATCGATTTTTGCCAATTTTGATCGCTTATAATAGAATAAAAAAACACTTCAGGACTATAGACTATAAAACAATTTTTCATTAACAACTGAACTCACTTATATTCATTTGGTACTAGTCACGGCACCTTAGATTTATAAATAAATTTAAATATAAAATTGTTATTCTTCTCAAAATAGTGAAATTTTAACATGGATAGATTCTAAATGACCTGCAGAATACAAAAATGTACCTATACATTTTAGCATAACCCAAGAGTGCATCACATCAGTATGTAGCCAAGACATACAATAATTATAAAGAATAGTGCCCTTGGCCCTAAAAAATTGAAGTGACAACACTGAATGCAATAAATTCAGCAAATTTTTTTGAGACTGAGGCTAAAGATTGAAATATGATCAATATTTTGTGTTTCCTGTGTGTCTTGCCCATCTGTTGGCCCAAAGAACTTTTGGTATTCCTCAAAATTGATTATGTTATGGATCAACAAAACTAGAATTCAATAATTTTCAAAAATAAGTATTCCAGTATTAACCAAGATCGCGGAAAATGTTTTTTTTTAAATAAAAATGCGTATTTATCAATTTACACCTTTTTTGCGGCCAGCAGCTGTCAAAAACCTTTTTTTTATGGAAAAGTTGCGCTAAGTATTAAAAAAGTACTGAATGAAGGAATTATACTATTATAGCTAGCAACATAAAGCAAGTATCAAAAATAACGATTTATAGTTATTAAGGTACCAAGGGCATTATGAGTAAAATAAGAGCCCAAGATTGTTAGTGTACTAACCGAGGGCTTTGGCCCGAGGTGTGTACAACAATCGCGTGCTCTTAGCTCATAATGCCCGTGGTGCCTTCAAGGTTTTATGTCCTACCAATTTTCTTACCTAATTCATATTCATATTCAATTCATATAATTACTATGATATAGTATTTAAGATTGATCTAGTTAGCTGATCTAAGTTAGATTTCTGACATTAGCTGAGCTGTCATTAATTTTCATTGTGACAGTGGTGCATAATAAAGTTGTATCCATGGAAACAAATACTGTTAATTTTTCATAATAACCCTAGTGTTCTTATGAAGAAAATAATTGCCCTGGAGCGTTATTTTGTATCTAAGATTCCTTAAAATAGAGTAATTAATTTCAATTGATGTACTGGTAGGACATGAAAACAATTTTTAATCAAATTAGGTTTTCTAAAAACAGGCTTAAATAGTGATCTATTTAAAATTTTTTGCAATAATTTAGGTATTCGACTTTTGAAAAAACATTTCAAAATATTCTGTTAGAAATTATATTGAATCAAAGTAATTGGAAAAAAAAAATCCGAAAGAAGTTACTAAACGTCTTTACCTATTTTTAAATTTTCTAAGTTAAACTATTTCATTTTTTCTTTTTCAAAATATGTAGTGGGAGTATATTCCATGGTCCAATTTTAACTAGGAGGGTGTACTAATTATCCCAAAGTAGCTTTCTATTGGTGGATGGCATTAGTCATTAACTATATAAAGAGTTTACAGATTATATTTCAACAGTGTATCGATAATATTCTTATCGATATTATTCTCGTAACGGCGACTTTAACATTGTTTTGTTGTGACTTTTGAATTTTGGACATCTTTCAATTTTGAATATTCCGCTTCAAATAACTAACTCGTAATAATGCAGGTGATTTTTTTATCGCGCGAAGTCCTATAAATACGACATAGTTTATCTCGTTTGTGTGGTGGCAAAGTGTCCGGCAAGAGCAACTTGTAATCAAACAGTTTTTTTTTTAAACTTGGCGACAATCACAATCATCTGGCGGATGCTACAAGGAGCAAGGAAGCCGTATGTCTGAAAAAGATACTAGTGGATGAAGCCAAACATACCAGCAACCAAATTCGATCGATTTTCGTTGGAAATAGCGCTAGGTAAGTAATAATGAAACGTTTTCTCCTGGTGTTTTTTTTTTAATATTTCCTTAGAAGATATTACTAAAACGTTTTATAACAAACTGGCCTGGTTGCCGAGTTCTTTTTTTTTGTAATCTCCCTCCTTTTAATTTTAAATTAAAATAATTATAATAGTATATGTATATGTATATACAGTGTGTCCAAGATAAGGAGGGCCAGTATGGGGATCTCGGTAATGGTAAGAGATACAAATTTGGTTAAATGGAAAGGAAGTTGCGCAATTAAAGGACTAAAAAAATGATGTTTAGAAATTCTTGATATGATTTTTCGTTTTTGAATTATCTAAAAAACCCGAATTTTTGGATTTTCTTTTTTATTTTTTTCTGGCGTTAATATTAAAGTTAGAGCAAAACTGATTAAACTTCTTTATAGCAACTTTGAGTGGACTTAATGATTACGTTATCAATTTTTTTATCCGACGTTTCGTCTTCGAGAAACCATCATCAACTTAATTTTTTTAAATACGGTTCTGGTTTTTTGATGCCAAATTTGCAAAACCCTTGTTACTCTAAATTCAACAATGTACCACATATTATGGTTTAATTACGTTTCGAGCTTTTTTCTGATCATCATCAGAATTTTTTTTAGATACGGACCTGCATTTCTCATAATTTTGTAAAAATAATTTCATACAGTAAGTTAGGCCTTTTTACATTCCGTTAAAATATTAAAATGCACATCATAATGTCATAATTCTGATACATTAATTTAATAACCAACCAATAACTATTAACAATAAACAAAAAAGAAATGAACAAAAGATAGACAGAAGAATAACAAAACGAACATCTAAACCATTTAATAGGTATTAAATTTACAGAAGGTATTCGAAAAGGTTGCCATCATTCTCTAAGCATAAATATCATCTTCTAACTGTAGAATCTAAAACATTATTCAGCAATACTGGCGTTATACTTTGAAAGGCTTCAAGAACCAATCTTCTAAGTTCTTCTTCTATTTCAAAACGTTAAATACCTATTACATTGTTTCAAGGCTCGTTTTCTCATTCTTTCTGCCTATCTTTTGTTCATTGATTTGTTGTTTATTGTTAATAGTTATTGGTTGCTTATTAAATTAATGTATCAGAATTATGACATTATGATGTGCATTTTAATATTTTAACGGCATGTAAAAAGGCCTAACTTGCTGTATGAACTTATTTTTACAAAATTATGAGAAATGCAGGTCCGTATCTAAAAAATTTTCTGATAATGATCAGAAAAAAGCTCGAAACGTAATTAAACCATAATATGTGGCACATTGTTGAATTCAGAGTAACAAGGGCTTTGCAAATTTGGCATAAAAAAACCAGGACCGTATTTAAAAAAATGAAGTTGATGATGGTTTCTCGAAGACGAAACGTCGGATAAAAAAATTGATAACGTAATCATTAAGTCCACTAAAAGTTGCTATAAAGAAATTAATCAGTTTTGCTCTAACTTTAATATTAACGCCAGAAAAAAATAAGAAAGAAAATCCAAAAATTCGGTTTTTTTAGATAATTCAAAAACGAAAAATCATATCAAGGATTTCTAGGCGTAATTTTGTTAGTCCTTTAATTGCGCAACTTTCTTCCCATTTAACCAAATTTGTATCTCTTACCATTACCGAGATCCCCATACTGGCCCTCCTTATCTTGGACACACTGTATACGCGGATTTTTTACGGCTGACGCCGCTTTTCCGCACCCAGTCTCCATTCTTTTTTATTAAAACAATCCTCTTCTTTCAAATCTCGTGTAGTCATTGCATCTTCCACTTCATCTCTCCAGCTACGCTTGGTCTTCTCCGTTTTCGTCTCTCGCTTGGTATCCATTTTAATATCTTTTTGGCCCATCTTATGTCTTCCATCCTATTGGTATGTCCTAACCATACTAACTGTCGTTTTTGTACCTCGTCCAGAATATCTTTTTCAACTCCCATGCTTTCCTTTATTTCGCTATTCCGTACTCGATCAGTTCTTGTTGTTCTACAGCTCCTACGTAGGTAATCCATTTCGGTCGACAATAACTTTTTTTTGTTTTTTCCGTTAATATCCCATGCTCCTGATCCATAGAGTATAACACTATTTACCATCTTTTTACATATTCTTAAATTTTGTTTCTCTCCTTAAGTTTCTATCCCATAGTATTGGATTTAAAGATCTGATAATAGCACGACTTTTATTTATTCTAATGTTTATTTCTTCATTGCTATTTCCGTGTGTATTGAATATTATAATAGTATATTATGTTATTAGGAGCAAAAGTTATACTTTATGTGGCGAGGCTGGACGGGTTATCTTCCGAGCTTGCGAGGCAGATAAGTGGTACAGACGAGCCACATAAAGATACTTTTGCTCCGAATAACATATAGTATTTTTTCTACAAACGTTTTTATAACAAATTATTTACAATTTTGTGAACAAAATTCGAAGAAAATTACTGGATCTCGTCAGCGGCAGATAATATTATCTGCCGCAGATAAAGTTGTGAGCGGCAGATAAAAACTTTAACTGCCGCTGACGAGCGGCAGATAAAGTCGTCAGCGGCAGATAATAACTTTACCTGCCGCTCGTCAGCGGCAGATAATATTATCTGCCGCTTGACAATAAAGTGACAGTTTAGCATCATCAATCCAGCAGTATAATGCCATATTTTACTGCCGTTTGAAGAAAAAATTACTTATCTTAATTTTAGTATATTACATAATATATTAACGTCTAAACCGAATCTAGTTTGTTTCATTTCATTGCTGAAATTTGAATGTTTTTCAGTTAGGTGGTAACTAATTTAAAAATATTATTCAAAATTTTACTTTTGCCCAAAAATTTTAATTAAAGTCCATCTGTGCTAAACAACTCATGCGGGAAAAAGCAAAACCCTTGCCTTCACGTCTCAATAAGTTTCTTAAAGAACACAAAAAATTCAAAAATTTTGTCAATACATTTTAAACCTTTTAACAAATTATTAGCCACGTTAGAAGCGATAATACTTAAAAAAGTGAAATAAAAGAGTAATTGCATACAACAAACACGTATAATGGGCGTAAATGAAATCTGGCCCAGCCTCCCCACCATTTTTCTATTATTTATTAAGATAAACGAATAAAATTTGGTACAGGTAATACATTCATAAAACTAGATTATTTGGTGGTATTTTCCCTTTTTTAGCAATTTCGGTTTCGTTGGAAATAACCATAACTTTCTTATTTTAAATGCAACACTTTATATATTTTTACATTTTTGAAATCAGGATAAAAGTTTGCATACCATGGTGTACTTAAATTGCTTTTTGATAACTAAAAAGTTTAGTTTTGTTAAGCTTTGGGTCTAGAGTGCCATGGAGCGCATAAAACTTTAGAGTCAGCCGTTACCATACAATTGTTTATTATCGTTTGTAGTCCTTATTCGTCGATTCCGATATTGTCCAAGCCCACTGAGTTGGATGATTTATGAAAATTATTTAATAAATAAGGGAGTGGGCCTGATTTCATTTACACCCGGTGTAACAATATTTTAGAAAACGAAAAAATTCACTTAATTGAAACCCGAAAAAATTGGCGAAGAAAACTTCGCTGGACTTACCCATACCCTTAAAACCATGCATTACTGCTTCGATAAGTTGTACAGGGTGTTATATCAAAATTTTTGCGACCAAAAGAATTAGCAATTGCCTTTTGGCCACTAACTATAAGAAAAATCGTTAAAGTTTATTTTCAAATATAAATTTTTAAGCTAGAATTTTTGTAAAAAAAGAAAAATCGATTTTGGTGTGGGCTTTCTATAAACTGGCCAAGTCAAATTATTATAGTTATTTATGTCCTACCAGTACATTAATTGAAATTAATGACTCTATTTTAAGGTATCTTAGATACAAAATAACGCTCCAGGGCAATTATTTTCTTCATAAGAACATTAGGGTTATTATGAAAAATTAACAGTATTTGTTTCCATGGATACAACTGTATTATGCACCACTGTCACAATGAAAATTAATGACAGCTCAGCTAATGTCACAAATCTAACTTAGATCAGCTAACTAGATCAATCTTAAAAACTGTATCATAGTAATTATATGAATTGAATATGAATATGAATTAGGTAAGAAAATTGGTAGGACATAAAACCTTGAAGGCACCACGGGCATTATGAGCTAAGAGCCCGCGATTGTTGTACACACCTCGGGCCAAAGCCCTCGGTTAGTACACTAACAATCTTGGGCTCTTATTTTACTCATAATGCCCTTGGTACCTTAATAACTATTAAGATGCAAGTGTAAAAAGTAATTCTTTATTGCACGAAAGGTTTAAAATACGAGCGAGGTCCGAGCGAGTTTTTTTTAAATTTTTAATTTTTTTATTAATTTAAACGCAAACAGATAAAAAATGTATATCATACGTGGATAGAGGCTTGTTATAATACTCGTGTCATTACACGACTTGATCTACGACCTCGTCGGGCAACTTTCACACTCGTATCATAATAATATGCCTTTATCCCACTAGTAATATCTATAAATAACTTTCGCACACAGTGTGGAACTGTCGATCGCCGGAGGCCCTGAGTTCCAAAGGGGCCTTAAACGACGAATTGTCCTCCAGTTATTTCTTCTTACTATTTTACATATATTTTGTAAATGTTTGTTTTTAGAAAAGACACTCTTAACAGTCTTAGGCGAGATAAAAAACATAATAAAATAGTGCTAGTTGTAAATTAAAACCATAGTAACTGACTTCTCTTAAAATAAGAAATAGTAACTAAAGTGAATGAAAAAATATTAAGCGGTGCTCAAAAACAAAAACAGCAAAGGCAATCAAAACATTTTTTAACTGTTTATTCGGGGTATTATTGATTTCAACTTTTTGTAATGGAAGGGGGTCCTCAAAATTTTTTCGCCGGGGGCACAAAATATAGCCAGACCGACACTGCTTTTTATCTCTCTTTTTCTATCACACACACACACATACACCACACAAACACATACCCACACACACCCACGCACAATCTCCCGTTTAGTACGGTTGGCCGTTGTGGTCACCCGCCACGGTTGGCCGTTGTGGTCATTTTGGCCGTTGTGGTCACCCGTCACGGTTGGCCGTTGTGGTCATTTTGGCCGTTGTGGTCACCCGCCACGGTTGGCCGTTGTGGTCATTTTGGCCGTTGTGGTCACCCGTCACGGTTGGCCGTTGTGGTCATTTTGGCCGTTGTGGTCACCCGCCACGGTTGGCCGTTGTGGTCATTTTGGCCGTTGTGGTCTACGTCGCCAGGGACGCTAATACATAGGCGTCGGTGGCCGTTGTGGTCAAAATGGCGCATGAGGCGGAGTTCCGAATTGGCCGTTATGGTCATGGTGGCCGTTATGGTCAAATATCGAGTTGGCCGATATGGTCAAATTGGCCGTTGTGGTTATGCGGCAGCTTTTGGCCGTTATGGTCACGGTGGCCGTTGTGGTCATGGCCACAACAGCCAAAATAGCGATTGGCCGTTGTGGTCATTGGTCGTTGTGGCCTAGACCCTTTCAGTCACTGAACAATAATCCAGTCAACAAACCAAAACTGACAGATAAAAGCTAAGTTTCAAACCACTGGCCTGGTTCTGAACTTCAATCCCCGGATATGCCCAGTCACAACTTTGTAATGCTATTTCTCGCAAATGAACAGGCCGCTGAGAGCCGGCAGGCACGCTGATCGAGAAGGCCGTGATCACTAGTTACGAAAAGTGTGACGTTTCGAAACTTCAGTCATTTCTGAAAAGTGACACTGTATATGTCAAAATTAGAAAAGAATCTGTATGTAATGCGAAAAAGACGACCATTTTGCAACTTACTACATAAATAGCTATTTTACTACAGGCAATGTAAATGCGCCTTACATCTATAGATACAAGCCACGTAAGTGGTTTTAACATTTGTTTATTGGGTTACTCTTGACTGCGGAATAAGACGAAAACCCCCTGAACAAAAGACCACAGACATAAAATAATTCCGATACTAGTGGAAAAGAACCAAGTGTAAAATAATAATAAAAATAAAAAGTAGTAAAGTCCAGGAGAAAATGGGGTTCAATCTCAAATATTAAAAGGGGTTACATACAAGGATCTGTGAATTTGTGATGAAATCATGGAATGAGAAAAAATTGCCGGAGCCCTGTTAAAGAGCAGTACTTTGTCCAATATACAAGAAAAGAGTATTTGTGCTGAACGTAGGTAACTTGCAAAGTATGTATTCGCAAAACCATTAAAAAATAAATTAAGACACCAGATATATGAGAATAACAAGGATGTTTTCGAGATGGAAGATCTACAATCGACCAGAGTTTTAGTTGAAAACAGATTTTGAATAACAGCTATGAACAGAAAGTAGAATCAAACTCACTATTCGCATATTCTAAATAGGCTTATGCCACTGTGGACAGGAGTAAAATGTATAGGGCCTTGAATTCTTTCAAAGCAAATATGGTTATTTGATGCACCTTTGGCAGATTCCCAGAATAGAGTAGTAATAAATGGAGGGCTATCCAAACTCTTTGAACTTAGAAGAGGTTTAAAACAAGAAAACCCGCTATCAATACAGTTGTTTAATTGTGTACTTTAAGTAAGATAAAATGACGTAAAAGGTAACGGAATAGCATATTACCCAAGATGTCAATGTATGGGATACACTGATATAGTACCGATAGCATGATTAAAGAAAGAGTTAAGCAATGTCTTCAAAAAGTTCGAAATAAAAGCACTAGAGTACGAGCTAACAAAAAATAAAAAATAAATAAATGGAAGTGAGAGGAAATATAACATCGAATGAAACAGAAATAAAATTTAAAATTTAAAACGAAGGCACGGCGTGGATATTGAATAAAAGCACTGGAAACAAGCTTAGAATTTGTTGAGAAAGGTCAGCCTGGTACAAACAAAAATTATATTTTAATAAACAAAATGAAAAATTCGCCAAAAGGAGACATCCCCGGGTGGAAATCCATACCTCTAATCTAGGGAGCCCCATAGGATACGGTGGGGGGGGGGGGGATTCTGTTTTTGGTAAAGATCCTCATTGTACAGAAAAGAAAGAGAAAATACTATGGCAACGAAGTCAACGGAAGAGGAGTCTGAAGTTAGGATGTTGGAAAGAACATACAAGACATCAGAACTAAAGAAGACATTGTAGTTCTGCCAGAAACCAAAAAGAAAGAACAGGGAAATGAAATCAAAGGTAAATATGTTTCTTATATTAGTTGAATCGAAAAGCATAGGAAGGCAAAAGCTGGAGTCCCAATGGCTATCAAACGAAAATGGTTAAAGTGCATTAAAAATTTGATGTCAATCAATGACAATAAATTATTCCATCTGAGTGGAATTTCGAATTAAAAGCTCTATAATATAACAGGGCGATAAGAAACATTTCTTTAACTACAAAGCCTTAGCGTTATAGCTTCCACAGGTAGATACTATTCGACAAAATTAGAACTGAAACAATTAAACACAAAATGAACGTAGAAACAGCATTAACAGACGCTATAGAAAAAGACAACTTTCTTAGTATGGGTGTATGAAAAGAATGCCGGAGTAGAGGTTGCAAACTCAAATTTGGAAGAGGGCCTCAAACAGGAGAAGAAAACGAGGAAAACTAAGAACAACGTGAAAAGACGTAATAGAAAAAGCCATAGAACGAAGAAATTTAAATAACGACGTATCGTAATATACAAATGAATGGCGTATGGGATGTGAAAGACGGCCAAGAGATCTGTAAAGCAATAGCTATATTATAGTATATTATGAGGTCTTGCAGACATTTTATGGAGAAGTAAAAGGAGAAATCAACAAATAATGGCGAAATATAGGCATCCAAGTATATTATACCTGGTCACCCGGTATGTAGTTAGAACATAGACAGTAAGATTGCTGGGACCCCTTTTTATGATGCCAGGTAATAGACTTGCACGAAAGGTACCTACAGGAAGTGAAGGAGAGAGAGGTAGAGTAGAGGAAGACCGAAAAGGAAATGCTTACAAGCTGCAAAGAAGGATCTGAATCAACAAAGCATTGAAAATTGGACTGAAATAGCAAACCGTAAGAAGTAATGGAGCAAGATAGTCAAACAAATTGAAGCCGGGGCCTAAATACTTTGTAACGCTGATGTATATGTGTTATAAGTTATAAAGTAAAACCTATTTATCAAGTATCAATGTCATTTTACAGCTTACGTTGAGTTTTTCTGGCTTTTCCATAGGAGTTTTTCCCGAAGGCATTTCTTTCCGGGTGCGTTCTTTCCGGGGGCATTTTTTAGGACATTTTTACTTCCTTTACCTCCTTTACCACCTCCCGAGATTTTTTCAGATCTTTACGTTTCAAGGTCCCTAGATGACGAAAAAGAGGTTTTCTCATGTCCGTCTGTCTGTATGTCTGTCTGTTGGCAGTATAGCTCAAAAACTATTTATCGTAGGAAGACGATATTTTGCATACATATTATATATCTACCTCGCATGAAACCGGTACAATTTCATACAAATATATACAGGGTGAGCACTTTAAAAAATAAAATTTTGTTTATTTTTGAGTTAATTTTGAAATAGAATGAAGTAATAACTTTCACATAGGTCAGGCTTTACCTTTTCCGAAAATAAGACTCAACCTATACATGATAATGTCACAACAGAATAAAAACGTTTCAACAATAACAGTATTCTTTTAAATAGAGGCGCGCGCCGCACCCATTTGTAACAGCCCTAATGGCGCAGTTCGACTGTGGATGCAGTTACGATTTCTATGCAGGTGTGGTTACGAGCGCTATGCAGATGCGGCGGGTTCAAACCTCAGCGGGATACATTTGTTCTATTTGAAAATATATTTAATTCATTAGAAACGTGAAGATATTTTTACTCCTAACTTAATTTGATTTTTAAAATTATTTAGTGTCACATGTCGATGAGGGAAGTTCTGGGTAAAGCCTTTTACAGATTTTTTGGGACGTTTTTCCAGGGGAATTTTGTCCGGGGGTCATTTTTTCTTACAAGGCTGAAGATAAAGATGGTTACAACACCCGCCGTCGAGACGATATACAGGTTCCGCAGCAAATATGAACATCTACTAAACCGAATAATTTCGGAATAGGTTTGTTTAATTCGCTAACTAGTACTCTCAAAAATGCACCAACCGAAAACTTTAAAGTTAAGCTTAAACAACATTTTCTGGCCAATTTTTACTATGAACTTTCCGATTTCAGATTTGTAGAAAATTAAATCTTGTTTTATAGTATTTTGTTGTTATGGTATTTTTCTGTAGATAATTGTTTTACACGCATTGTATTTTTTTATTTTAATCAAAGTTGTGACATTAGATATGTCATCACCACCGTGATGAATAAAATTATGAATAAAATACCACTAAAGCCGGGGTCGGTAGCTCAGTAGTAAGCATCCTGACTACTGATCTAAGGGTCGCGAGTTCGATTCCCGGTCCCGGTCAAGTTTTCAAAAATAAAAAAAAATGCAGATGAAAGCCTCTACAGAATGCCATCATTCGGAAGTGATGTAAAGCCGTGGGTCCCATGTTACTACGATGTGTAGCATGTAAAAGATGTCTTGCTAGGGTTGGAACTCCTTAGTCTCGGCAAAATTCTAAGTAGGACTTTGACCATATGACCAAAGTAGTCGGTGTCTAAGGTACCTGGTACTCTGCATGCCTAGACCTTGTCCATTAACAAACAAACAAACAAACAAAATACCACTAAGTACTACTAAATCAGCTGCAAATGTATAGTCAAATGAAAAAGTGCATGTGTAAGAAATCAAATCAACTGTATACAACTGATTAACAATATTATGTATATAATTATTTTATAATAGCAACTAGCGGACCCGACAGACGTTGTCCTGCCCGCTGCCTGCTATTAACGGGTTCAGCAAACGTTTTTTCGATATTCCAATTTTCGTTTTTTCCATTTTAAAAGAATTGGAGAGTGGTGGGGGGGGGGGGGTGAAATTCTGGGTTTATATGTTCTGACATGCGAGAAATCGTCAAAAAGTGTAAAAAAATCTAGAACCCGATTGCAGCGCCACCTACCGGGTTCAATTGTGAATCTAAACCATCCAGGAACCCACTCAAACACACACAAAAAATTTCATCAAAATTGATCCAGCCGTTTAGGAGTTCAGTCACGTACATACGTACAGAAGAATTATATATGTTACGGTTAAAGTGTTGACTTGGCTAGTTTATAGGCTATCTGGATAGTATACAAACTATCCAAATGTCTGGCTATTTTGATGGAAAATCATATTTCTACTAAAATAGCTATGAATATTGGCTGGTTTGCATACTATCCAGCTAGTTTACAAACTATGCAAAATTTATCGCCAAAGTACAAACCACAAGAAAAGTACACAAATTAACCGTTGTTTTTGGCTAGTTTACAAACTATCCACAGTATTTGGATAAAGTGTGAACGTAATATTTGTAGTATTACATAATAACCCACTCGTTGGTTAGTATGTAAACTAACCTATTCCATTTGGTTAATTTAGTTTAGGATAGCAAAATAATTCTTGATCAAAAGTAAAGTTTATTTATAGGTACAACATAACATTGCTATTACTACTTAAAAACAAGTAAAAAAAAAAACAAAAGTGACGTACAGGTACTATTTGTGTGACAGTTTCGCGTATTCTCCTTATACGTTGCAAAAGTTCACTATAATCACTGTCCTTCATTAATTTTACTCGTAAGCTTCCAAAAGCAGGTTTTCAAATTGTTGCTGTTGATTCATTTTTAATAACCAGATACCTATCCTTAAACAAATTTCACAAGACACGACAGAAAACAATAACAACACACAGCACTTGCCGTAAACATAACCTCACTTTTCTATTAAATTAGCCAAATGGAATTGGTTAGTTTACATACTAACCAACGAATTGGTTATTATGTATTACTACTAATATTAAGTTCACACTTTATCCAAATACTGTGGATAGTTTGTAAACTAGCCAAAAACAACGGTTAATTTGTGTACTTTTCTTGTGGTTTGTACTTTGGCGATAAATCTATAATATAATTTTCCTTAATGTGTGTTTGTCTGTGGCACAAAATAAAATCTCACGTTCCGGCTTCACAGATGTTTATATTTGTTTAGGTTTTGTTTTTCTTATCTTAGCGCTCGGCTCGGAGCTTGACCTTTCGCGTATCCTATTTCACGTGCTCGTAGCGCGCAGTTTGCTTGTCTTTTATAGTTTGTAAACTAGCTGGATAGTATATGATTTTCCATCAAAATAACCAGACATTTGGATAGTTTGTATACTATCCAGCTATTCTATAAACTAGCCAAGTAAACACTTTAACCGTAACATATATACAGACTGCGGCAGGCAACTCGGACCATTGCAGAAGCAAGGAGAATATGCATGTGGCCGTCGTGGTGTTTAACACACGAACAATCAATGTGCGATAGCGGTAGGTTGTTAGGATCATTATAAAATACAAGGTATAATATTCGATTTTTAAATTTTTTAAATACAATTACGGCCACATGTAAAGTCACCTTGCTTTTGCTATGGTCCTAGTTGCCTGCCCCAATCTGTATATAAAGATAACTAATAAATCTGGTATGAGATTTTTAAGTTTAATAGTTTGTTTGGTTTATTATAGGAAATTTATTCAATCTTACGGTTTCATTTCAATAAAAGCCTGCAAACTTTCTTTAGAATCCGCATAGAAAGAGAATTCCCTTATTAGCTGCGTGTTTTTAATCAATCTTCATTATCTTGGCTTTATTACAATAAGCCTGGATGAGACTAGGCTAATTAAGCAAACGATTGCACATTTTCTTAATAACCTAAAGTTATGTGGTCTCATTCCAATAAGCCTTAAATTTATCAGGATTAGAAAATGATAAATAATTTCCCAATTTGCCCTGCACATTGTAAAATGATGACGCCTTTTACAATGAGACGGATTTTTCAATTCGCCTACGAGCTGTTTCCAATTTCATATGTATGTATCTTCAGCCGTTTTTTTGTTTGTTTGTTATGGACAAAATCTAGACATGCCGTAGTACCAGCTACCTTAGACACCGACTGCTGTGGTTATACAGGGTGTTTCTAAAATAAGGGGACATACTTTGCAGAAATATTCTACTATCAATAAGAATAAACCCGTGCCCGCAAATAAATCCTTTCTAAGATATTAAGCTTTAAAGTTTTAATGTAGGGAATTAAACAAAATTATAGGAATTTTGTGCAGCAAACGTTTTATGATTTGGCTGCTGTCAATTTGAAAATATCTCTTGATAGAGCCTTGCAGCTTCGCCGCCATTTCCATTTGCATTGCTGTACATAAACATCATATTCGCCTTTCCACGCGAAAAAAAATTCACCATTGCATTGCTGAAACTGAAATTGACTTATTTTCGTTAAATTTTAATAGTATATTCACTTGATTAACAACTTAACTAAGTAATTTTGACAACATTATCTACGTTTCCAACCATTTAATCATGGTTTTCCAGATGTCACATTACTTTAAAATTGACCCATATTAAAACTTTAAAGCTTAATATCTTAGGAAGTATACATTTGCGGACACGGGTATATTAGAAATTTTTTACTTATTTTTGATCATAGAATACATCTGCAAAGTATTCTCATTATTTTAGAAACACCCTGTATAGTCAAAGTCCTTCGAATTTTGTTTGGATTAAGAAGTTTCAACCTTAGCAAGGATTCTTTTACATTATCTCTAACCTTGTACGGGAAAATGGCCTCCGGAAAAAATTGCCCTGGTAAAACGTCCAAGAGAAAATGCCCAGGAAAAAAATCCTCTGGAAAAAATGCACGCGGGAAGAAAAGCCTACAGAAAAACGCTTCTGGAAAACCCAGGAAAACCAAACATAAGCTACAAAACGACAATTATAATTGACAATTAAGTTTTGCTTTATAACATTATTGTTTTGTCAAAACATCAATGATGTAATAGTTATTTGTTTCCCAAGTGTGGAAACGAAGGGTATTCCAGCAAGAGACGAATGTTTGCTGACCTCACTAATGCTCGTTCAAAAATCGTTGAGCGGTAGAATGTTGCCAATGATTGACAGTTAATGGTGGCTGTCGGGGAATATGACGTCACTTACCGCTGTCTTCTCATCTCAATCCTACTCTAGAATAATCGAGTTTCCACACGTGGCAGACACAATATAAAAAGTGTAAACATGTATATAATTTTCTAACAAAATTTTTGAAAAAGGGAAATATTCATTTTCCAACTATTTAAGAAAAATGCCGAAATGTATGTCATTTCCTAACTAAAATTGATGTAGAAAACTCGAACCTTTTCTAGCAAGTTATAAAAAATAATATTTAGGGAAGCTATACTACTTACAAAAGCTACATATAGTAGACGCTCAATAATGTGAACTAATAAAAGCCTCTTCATATTGTTCACTATGTCACTGCACAAGTATTGTAAAGATGATTACATCTTTGTCTTACTTTAAAACGGTGTTTTCTGTTTTTCCTTTAATTGTTTTTGTTGCTAGGTGTAGTAAAAATTGACAAATGAAATAATTTTCTTTAGTTTGATATATTTTATCAATTTTGACTACTATGTATATTTTTACAGTTCTACAATTATTTATTTATTTATTTATTTATTTATTTATTTAATTCGCACTCAGCCAACAGCCGTTAGGCCAATTATAGGCGTCGCTGTGCAGTTATGAGGACTTCCAACTCCACTAACGACTGTCATGATGTTGTATGACCGCCGGGACCAACTTTTTTCCGTGATAGCCGTACCACGAGGCGCCGGTAGAAGCAGCCGTGGAACTCCCATCCAAGTTCTAACCAGAGACAGCGTTGTTTAACTCTGCTGATCGAATGTGGACGCTTGTTCAAGCTACACCACCCAGGACCCTTGTCACTTTGTTTAAAACAATTATGTTAAAAAAACTTCGGTTATTTATGGGTAATGTCGATCAGAATTCACATTATTGTATGTGTTGTAGTTTAAATTTGTTTTTCCTCGGGAACTTCTTGCAGGGCGTTTTTCAGGGAGTTTCTTCGGGAGTCATTTTTTCCTAAATTCATCTCCGACAACGCATAACATTGCTAATTCCCATAATTGTTACAATATTTACCAACATTATTAAAATGTAAACAAAAAATTCCTATGAAGATAAAATCACGATAATAAAATTAGGAATTGTAACTTTTTATTGTAACAATCAACATTGTGAGCATAGTGCTTCTGCAAATCATTAACGATTTTGCTATGTATTATAAATGTAAGCATATGCTATTAACTTCAGTTGTAAACTGTAAAAAATATAAAATATAAAAATGTATTTAATTATTATTATAATTTTTCTTTTTACACTGCTTTTTCCTATCTAGTTTGTTCTGCTGATGAACATAATCTGAGCACATAGTTATCGTTCACACGTCAAATTAAAGACGTTATTAAAGTTTATCCAGATTATATAATCACAGGAACTTACACAAATATGCGATTAATCACTACTATAAGCGCACTTGACATGTTTATTAAGTATTAAGCGAATCGTATTTGATGGATTACAGCTAATATTATTTCACAGCCTATTTTAATATCAAAGATTAAAGGGATTTTCGGCAAATATGCAGTGTATTGAAGACCGTACTATTCTAAATTGCATTTGATACTGCAAGTAAACAGATAAGATAAAACTGATTTTTATCATTTAATTGAAAAATCGTGTCAAGCAGATATGTATATACATGATGGTTTAACATACCGTGTAGTTGAACTGATGCTGTATTTAGGATGTACATTTTTATTGTATATTGCGACAATAATCAAGTGCCGGACAAAGTGTCCTGATCAGCTCAGTTGCTTATTCTTGATCTCATTTGACATATACATTTTTTTTTAATATCGTGACTTAACTTAGTAGGCTCGAAGATAGCTAATAAAAAGCACACTTTGTGTGAGTTAGTAAAAGGTTGTCAAGGAATATTAAGAGTAAGAAGAAGAGTGAAGCGTAAACATATAGGTAACACATGGATTATTTTAAGCTTCAATTCATGATATTTATGACTGCAGAGGATAGGGAAGCAACTGTGTGTAAGGAGTTGAACAAGCCTTTAAATAAAACTCTTTCCATGTATTTACGACATTCAGAAGTAAGCCAGCACTATATGTCAACATATGTTTTTGAGGTAATGCTAGGCGAAGGAATCGAAAAAGCATAAACGAAAGTAAATAGTACAAAACAAGACATTGGAAAATGGAAGATGTGAAAATATCCGATATGTTGTATTCGGATGACATGAAGATAATTGTCAAAGACTTTTGAGTATCTCTAAATGAAGAATCGAATGGGATTGGTTGATTTTGCTGGCCAGTAGCACATTGCTTGAAATCTATGTTGCACGAAAGCAATTCTGTAAATTACACTTGAAAAATATAGCCTGTAACACATCTAATCAGGTTAATCATTTATGCCAAAAAACTGTTGTGTCGCGTAATTATTTCGGAAATGTTTAACAATGTAGGCAGACTTTTTGGACTTTTAATTAAAAAAGTAGTGGATTATTATTGATCTTAAACCTATACACTTTAAAATTTCAAACTAGACTTGGTTAAAGACGAAATTTGGCGTTATGTCTTTAAGGGAAAGGTTTTAATGACCATTGTGTACGTTGTGTGTGTACTTAATCTTAGAAAAATTCTAGTAGGACTTCGATCATGTAGCCAATAACAGTCAGTGTCTAAGATACCTACCCTTACAAAATAAAAACCAAGGCAAGTTTATAAAGCTAGAGCTGATTAATATGGTGAAAGTTTGCACAAAAACACTATTATCGCCTTTTACTGAATGTAACGTTTTAAATAAATAGAGCTAGCAGATGTACTTGTTTAGTTCTATTTTCTACTACATTAACATTATTGCAGGTAGTTTATATCTGTAAAGGACGAACGTTTATAAATAGATTGATTATATCTGGTAATTTCCGGTGCTGTAAGATACAAAAGGTAGGTTTAGTAATACTTTGCGGCCAATTGCAAGTTTTTATTGGAACTCGAGTATGTGTATATTACACATTGCAAAATAAAGTAAATATTATTAGCAAACTTTAGTTTATCTTCTACCTTGAATTCAGAGAATGTGTCAAGTTTTATCGTTATTTGTGCAAACAATGAATAATAATCACTATCGGTATCGTTTGACAGCAATAATATTCGTTATCGCGACAATTAATATGTTTAAACAAATAATAAAGCTTTATTATTCGAGTGTATCTCTCGAATGACGGCTGAATTATCCTAACCATTACACATGAATAGCTTACAATATTTTCAAATAAAAATCTGTTAAAAAATAGTTTGTGTAAACCTTAAATGAGCACTTAAGAACTGATAATATATGAGTAATAACTAAATAAAATCAAGATATTTTTAAAATGTACTTAAACGATGTACGCCCAAAACAATAAATCAATAAATAGATATGACCAAATATGATTCCTTGTCAACTTCCATTCGGTGTTTGGTAAACATTGTACCAAAATTTACTCTTGCATCAAAGGTTTTTATGTATTTTCACCAGAGTGGAATTTATAGTAATCCAAAATTATTTTTTATTCAGATTACAACGTCTGACATATTGCTGATATTAATATTTTGACAGATTTTAAATTCGTTTAAGCTACTTTACTGAAAACTCAAAGTTAGAAACTTAGAGCAAGACTTAGAGGGAATTCTAATTCGAATGATGTGTAGCATATGCATGGTTTTCTGAAATACCGCTACGATACGTTAAAAGGGGATAATGTACTATATATCAAAACCATACAAAAAGTTGCTACTCACCCATTTCCGAAAATCGAAATTAAAAAAGTTATGCGGTCTTAAACTTGGACAGCATTTTGTTATTTATTTTAGTTTAGCTTATTTAATTTTATAAAAACATTCGTTAATTAATATTTTTAATTTTGTAATGTGGCGAAATACATAGCAAATAGCATGAATTACAAAACCCCCGCAAACCAGTTTGAGAGATTATGTTTACAAATCATAGTAAAATGATTGGAATGTATGTATAAAGAAAGTTGCTGATATTTAACTGCTCATTGTTCCCAACACAATTAGTCTAAAGAGGTAATTTAAAGCTTTTCGTCTTGTTGTAAATTATACTAAGACGTTTTGGAATGCCGTTAGGGATAGATTTAATCTGATTTTAAAAGGTATCTGATGACAAACATTACAAGTAGGTTCTTGCAATATAGCTGATAATTCAGAGTGTTGCACTAGACTCGTATATGTTTTTGTTGTTGTGGAAGATACAAATTGTTCTAGAAAAAGTCTGAAGCATTTTTGTGGATTTTCAGTAAAACTGTATGTTATTGTAAGAATATGTTAAAAGTAATTCCCATCATTTGTAAAAATTGATGTTCCTATAATCACCTTTGTAGTTTTACACATTAAACTTTCATTTATGTATTTATTATTTTTAAAGTTCGTTTATATTCTAAAACCTTGATGAAGATGAGACACTAAATATATTTTGTTAAAACAACATATTCTTTGGAACTATTCCTCATTAAATTAATTCTGAATAGAGCTTCC